>JALJCO010006600.1:0-2500 GCA_023101725.1 Atherinomorus stipes
CTTGTACTTCGTTCAGTTACGTATTGCTTGTGTGTGTGTATATATATATACACAACATTTAATTTATATATGGTGATGCACAGAGAAAGTCCTCCGACCAAGAACTGCTTCCTGGAGGACCTGGACAAGCTGGACGTGAGTCGTATTTCGCTGGACGTGATATTTAAGCTGGACGTGAGTATTTAAGGTGGACGTGAGTATTTAAGCTGGACGTGAGTATTTAAGCTGGACGTGAGTATTTAATTGGGCTGGGAAAAAATCGATACACTGGAAAGATCGCGATATTTTCATATGCAGATTTCATGTAGGGTCAAAAATGCAGTATTGGTCTATTTCACCAACGAAGTATCGTAAATTTCATAAGATAACAGTGAAATCTTGCAAGATTTCCAAAACCCGCGAGTTTCATTAGTTAAATAGATCGATGACACATTTTTACATATTGATATATCAGCATAAGAAAGTATCGCGATATTTCAGTGTATCGATTTTCTTTTTTTTCCCCAGCCCTAGTATTTAAGGTGGACGTGAGTATTTAAGGTGGGCGTGAGTATTTAAGGTGGACGTGAGTATTTAAGCTGGACGTGAGTATTTAAGGTGGACGTGAGTATTTAAGGTGGACGTAAGTATTTGAGGTGGACGTGAGTATTTAAGCTGGACGTGAGTATTTAAGGTGGACGTAAGTATTTAAGGTGGACGTGAGTATTTAAGGTGGACGTGAGTATTTAATAGGGCTGGGAAAAAATCGATACACTGAAATATCGCAATATTTTCATATGCAGATTTCATATAGAGATTCAAAAATGCAGTATTGATCTATTTCACCAACGAAATCTCATGAGATTTCATAAGATAACGTGAAATCTCGCGAGATTTCACAAACTGCGAGATTTCATTAGTTAAACAGATCGATAACACATTTTACATATTGATATATCAGCATAAGAAAGTATCGCGATATTTCAGTGTATCGATTTTCTTCCCCCCAGCCTAGTATTTAAGGTGGATGTGAGTATTTAAGGTGGACGCGAGTATTTAAGCTGAACGCGAGTATTTAAGCTGGACGTGAGTATTTAAGCTGGACGTGAGTATTTAAGCTGGACGTGAGTATTTAATTGGGCTGGGGGAAAAATCGATACACTGAAATATCGCGATATTTTCATATGCAGATCTCATATAGAGATTCAAAAATGCAGTATTGATCTATTTTACCAACGAAATCTCGTGAGATGTCATAAGATAACGGTGAAATCTCGCGAGATTTCACGAAAATCAGCGAGATTTCATTAGTTAAACAGATCGATAACACATTTTTACATTTTGATATATCAGCATAAGAAAGTATCGCGATATTTCAGTGTATCGATTATTTATTTTTCCCAGCCCTAGTATTTAAGGTGGATGTGAGTATTTAAGGTGGACGTGAGTATTTAAGGTGGACTGAAACTGGATGAAGCAGGTTCCTTCTCATCCTGACCTCTGTCTCCAGGCGGGGGGGATTCTGGCAGAGGCGGACTTCTCCGACCCGCAGCACTCAGGTGAGTCATCCTGGACCTCTGAGCCCAGGAAGTCCTGGTCCTGAATGGAAGTCCTGGTCCTGAGCAGAACTGTCCCCCCCCGCCCCCCCCCCCCCCGCAGGTGCAGTGAGCGTGGACTCGGTGAACAGCCGCCTGGCCCGGATCCAGGGGGGCTACCAGCTGGAGGGCAGCGTGAAGGTCTGGTCCGACTTCCTGAGGATCCACCTGCACCCCCGCACCGTCGCCGTCATCCACCAGTACAACCATGACGGGTACGGGTCCGGTCTGGTCCGGTCCGGTCGGGTACAGGTTTAGTCTAGTCTAGTCGGGTCGGGTCTGGTCCGGTCCGGTCCGGTCGGGTACAGGTCTAGTCGGGTCTGGTCCGGTCCGGTACGGTCGGGTACAGGTTTAGTCTAGTCGGGTCGGGTCCGGTCCAGTCCGGTCGGGTACAGGTTTAGTCTAGTCTAGTCGGGTCGGGTCTGGTCCGGTCCGGTCCGGTCGGGTACAGGTCTAGTCGGGTCTGGTCCGGTCCGGTACGGTCGGGTACAGGTTTAGTCTAGTCGGGTCGGGTCCGGTCCAGTCCGGTCGGGTACAGGTTTAGTCTAGTCTAGTCGGGTCGGGTCTGGTCCGGTCCGGTCCGGTCGGGTACAGGTCTAGTCGGGTCTGGTCCGGTCCGGTACGGTCGGGTACAGGTTTAGTCTAGTCGGGTCGGGTCCGGTCCAGTCCGGTCGGGTACAGGTTTAGTCTAGTCTAGTCGGGTCTGGTCTGGTCTGGTCCGGTCTGGTACAGGTTTAGTCTAGTCTAGTCGGGTCTGGTCCGGTCCGGTACGGTCGGGTACAGGTTTAGTCTAGTCGGGTCGGGTCCGGTCCAGTCCGGTCGGGTACAGGTTTAGTCTAGTCTAGTCGGGTCGGGTCTGGTCCGGTCCGGTGCGGTCGGGTACAGGTCTAGTCGGGTCTGGTCCGGTCCGGTACGGTCGGGTACAG
>JALJCO010006600.1:5000-16424 GCA_023101725.1 Atherinomorus stipes
CTACGACGTGAGTTCTGGTCCCGACCTGGATGTTATCTGGTCTCTGTGGACCGTCTGTGGATCTGATCCTGGTTTCTGTCCCGTCTCAGCCCTCGTTGTGGTTCCACTCCAGCTCGGTTCTGGCTCTGGCCCTGGACGCGCTGACGGTGCCGTACCGGCTACGGACCGGCGGCGCCCCCATGTGGCAGCTGGCGGACACGCTGGCCGTGTCGGGGAGGAAGGTCAGTGTCTGCAGGTCCTCCAGAATCCTCCAGGATCCTCCTGGATCCTTCTGGTCCTTCAGGATCCTTCAGGTCCTCCTGGATCCTCCAGGGACCTCCTGGTCCTTCAGGATCCTTCAGGTCCTCCTGGATCCTCCAGGAACCTCCTGGTCCTCCAAGATCCTCCAGGATCCTCCAGGTCCTCCAGGATCCTCCAGGGACCTCCTGGTCCTTCAGGATCCTTCAGGTCCTCCTGGATCCTCCAGGAACCTCCTGGTCCTCCAAGATCCTCCAGGATCCTCCAGGTCCTCCAGGATCCTCCAGGGACCTCCTGGTCCTCCAGGATCCTTCAGGTCCTCCTGGATCTTCCTGGTCCTCCAGGATCCTCCAAGATCCTCCAGGATCCTTCTGGTCCTCCAGGATCCTTCAGGTCCTCCTGGTCCTCCAGGATCCTCCTGGTCCTCCTGGATCTTCCTGGTCCTGCAGGTCCTCCTGGATCCTCCTGGTCCTGCAGGTCCTCCTGGATCCTCCTGGTCCTGCAGATCCTCCAGTAACTCTGCTCTCCCCCCAGGTTGTGGCTGCTTACGGCGACGTGCCGTTTCCCATGATGCACGGCTCTTCCCTGCCCGACGCCCTGAGCGCCTGCGCTGACGCGTTGCCATGGAAACCGCTGTCGGCCTGCCCCGGGTCGGCCGGCGGGCGATGCTACGGCCAGTGGGTCACGCTGAAGGGCTACGAAGGCCAGAAACTCATCAGGTCTCCAGTTCTGCTCCATCATCTGTCGTTAAACTAAAGGATGAAATACTTCTGAATTACATCCATAGTACTGTGTATATATATAATACTTCAACTCAAATAACTATTTGTCCCAAAGAGGCAATTCAAAGGAGCAAAGAAGTAGTTAAAAAAAACACGTGACAGAAACAGAAATCGGTCAGTCGCCATGCCAACGCAAATTTAAAACATCACATAAACGTTCCACCTGCAGCTTCATCGTGATAAATTCATGAAAAAGTGCTGGAAAGTATTTATGGATCTTTTTAACATTAAAGAATTAGGGGACGGAAAAATATCGATATACTGAAATATCTCAACATTTTCATATGACGATATATGAAAATGACGATCTATTTTACGAAGGAAATCTTGCGAGATTTCGTAACAAGATCTCGCAAGAATTCACGAAATGTTGTGTGATTTTTTTAATGGTGATAAAATCTCGTGAGATTTCATCAGTAAAATGGATCGATACCGTTTTGTTTGATTAGCAAGACATCGGCAGATGAAAATATCGATATTTCAATGTATCAATATTTTTCCCACCTAAAAATATTTTATAATACAAATACATGTGATTGATTACATGCAGCAGGTATAAGATACTACCATTTACTAGATACTAGCAGGTATCAGATACTACCATTTACCAGATATCAGATACTAGCAGGTATCAGATACTAGCATATATCAGATACTAGCATATATCAGATACTAGCAGGTATTAGATACTAGCATATATCAGATACTAGCAGGTATTAGATACTAGCATATATCAGATACTAGCAGGTATTAGATACTAGCATATATCAGATACTAGCATATATCAGATACTAGCAGGTATCAGATACTAGCATATATCAGATACTAGCAGGTATTAGATACTAGCATATATCAGATACTAGCAGGTATTAGATACTACCAGATATCAGATACTAGCAGGTATTAGATACTAGCATATATCAGATACTAGCAGGTATTAGATACTACCAGATATCAGATACTAGCAGGTATTAGATACTACCAGATATCAGATACTAGCAGGTATTAGATACTAGCATATATCAGATACTAGCAGGTATTAGATACTAGCAGGTATTAGATACTAGCATGTATCAGATACTAGCAGGTATTAGATACTGGCATATATCAGATACTAGCAGGTATCAGATACTAGCATATATCAGATACTAGCAGGTATCAGATACTAGCATATATCAGATACTAGCAGGTATTAGATACTAGCATATATCAGATACTAGCAGGTATTAGATACTAGCATATATCAGATACTAGCAGGTATTAGATACTAGCAGGTATCAGATACTAGCATGTATCAGATACTAGCAGGTATCGGATACTAGCATATATCAGATACTAGCAGGTATTAGATACTAGCATATATCAGATGCTGGCAGGTATTAGATACTAGCAGATATCAGATACTAGCAGGTAATAGATACTAGCATATATCAGATGCTAGCAGGTATTAGATACTAGCATATATCAGATACTGTAGGTATTAGATACTAGCATATATCAGATACTAGCAGGTATTAGATACTAGCATATATCAGATACTAGCAGGTATTAGATACTAGCATATATCAGATACTAGCAGGTATTAGATACTAGCATATATCAGATACTAGGCAGGTATTAGATACTAGCATATATCAGATACTAGCAGGTATTAGATACTAGCAGATATCAGATACTAGCAGGTATTAGATACTAGCAGATATCAGATACTAGCAGGTATTAGATACTAGCATATATCAGATACTGTAGCAGGTATTAGATACTAGCATATATCAGATACTAGCAGGTATTTTAGAGAATACTACCATGTATCAGATACTAGCAGGTATTAGATACTACCATATATCAGATACTAGCAGGTATTAGATACTAGCAGGTATCATGTCAGTCTGTAGCAGCAGCAGCTGCACTGTAGTCACATGACTGAAAGGAATGCTGGGAAATGAAGTTTTTCCTGTATAACAGGAACTGGACCAACACTGATGGAACAAAATCTCAGATCTTGTTAGTAAAAATATTTCTGCAATAAAATGATTCAGATATTTACAGATATCACATTTTAATGCTGATATCGTCCGATAATATCGGTATGCTGATATTGGATATCTGTAATATTAATTATTTATTACTAATTACATTAATAAATTTAAAACGTAAAAATTCATTTTTCCATAATTTAAAAGCAGGAAAATGTTTCATAACTTTATTTCAGTGACAGAAAACATGAATGTTAGATTTGTTGTTGTTTTTGTTTATTTTCTGAACTTTTTCCAAAATGTTTGATTTTTTCTAACGTAAAGCGAAGCGACAGGAGGATGTTTTCTCTGATGTTTGTTGTTTCTCTCTCTCTCCGTTTTCTCTCTGATGTTTGTCGTCTCTCTCTCTCTCTCTGCCGCCAGCCGTCCGTCTCCGGGCGTGGAACCTGCGACCCCCCTGCACGGCCTCCACAGCGGTGAGGACGTCATGGCCGCCTACATCAGATCTTTCTACCCGTCGTCTCCTCTGTGAGTCTCCAGGATCAGCTGATGTTTACAGGCATGAGCTGGTCTTCATCACGTCTTCACGTCTTCATCACATCTTCATCATGTCTTCATCACGTCTTTGTGTCTCCCTCATGTCTCCCTCATGTCTTTATCGTGTCTCCCTCATGTCTTCGTCATGTCTTCCTCGCTGTCCCAGGGCCGTCCAGCTGGTGTCCAGTCCCTGCAGGCTGACCCCGCCCTTCCCTCAGATCTTCGGCCCCTGGGTCGGCCCCCGGGGCTTCCTGGGGGGCCCACCGTCCCCCAGCGGTGAGTGTCCGTCTCCGTTTCCGGTCTTCAGGGACCTGCTCAGGTGTTCTGACCCACCCGGTGTCCGCAGGTCCGGCCCCGCCGGTGTCCTGCGTCCCCGTCCTGACGTCCCTCCAGTCGGGGGCCGCCGTTGACCCCTGGCTCTCCGAGCTTCATCGCGCCGCCACCGCCTTCGACATCCGCCGCGCGGCCCCCAGCTTCCTCTCGCAGGGGCCCGAGATGGCCGAGTACCAGGAGGCCCTGGAGCAGCTGCGTGTGCTGGCGCGCCGTTACCGTGACGACAGCGGCGGCGTCATGCACTCCTCCGACGAGGATGATGATGATGATGATGACTGAGTCTCAGCCGTCTGGACGGAGGTCTGAGTTCAGTCCTGCAGCTCCTCAGAGACCCGGTTTCTGTCTGAAGGACAGGATCAGGAAACCGGGTTGTAGACCGGACCGGACCAGACCGGACCGGACCGGACTGATCCTGGTCCTCCTGCTGCGGCGCTTCAGGTTCCTCAGAGACCCGGTTTCTGTCTGAAGGACAGGATCAGGAAACCGGGTTGTAGACCAGACCAGACCGGACCGATCCTGGTCTTCCTGCTGCCGCGCTTCAGGTTCCTCAGAGACCCGGACTCTGACCTGGTCTCTGGGTGCTGACGGTCCCATCCAGGACTCCCAGTTCTGGTCCTGGACTACAGCCGTCCTCCTGGTCCGGTTCTACCTGCACCCAGAAACGATGTCTGATACACCACCTGCAAACCGGGTCCTGGACCGGGGGGGGGGGGCTAGTGTGTGTTCAGTTTTACATACATGATACATGTACACACACGCCACAAAGATGCACGAACATTCAGGTTGTTACACGCGTGTACACGGATCATTAATACGTGATCACGGACAAACCTGCATCATGCACAGATCAGTTTACACGTGCACATGGTGCGTTTAGGTTCTGGTGGAAATTAGGGCTTCAACGGTTAGTCGACAAATCAGGAAATTGTCAAGTATCAAAATAATCTGTGATTAATTTTATAATCGACTTATCGTTTATCAGCTTTGTTCAACATCTCTGTACGTTCCGCTGCTTCGTACGTTCCGCTGCCTAGTCCATCTTTCTGTTTCCTCAGCTTCTCTTGAATAGTTCATAGAAAAATAAAAACACGACCAGCCAAAAAGTTTGGACACGTTTTCCATCAGATTCAGTGAGAAAGTTTCCGAACTTTTGACTGGTTTCTGTGAACATCATGCTGCAGTTTTTGCACGAACCGATTCCTGACTCATTTGTAGCAGCCAGAGTGGAGAACCGGGTCATCTGGATCTACCGGGAAAGATGGATGAAGGATGGATGGATGGATGAAAGATGGATGGATGGATGGAGGAAGGATGGATGGATGGATGAAGGATGGATAAAACTAAACATTTCTGTTCACCTTCTGATCTTTTATCATCTTTCTGATCGTTTCTTTCATAAAAAAAATCATTTCCACTGAACGAGTTTAGGAAGAAAACCCAGATGTCCCAGCTTCCATCAGCATTTAAACGCACCACGAAAGTAAGGCTCATGATGGATAGATAGACCTTTATTGTCCCCAGGGGAAATTCTTTTTCACATGCACTGTCAGAACATACATACAACACTGAAGACAGAATAAACACATAAGGAAACATGAGAACATGAACACGTATGTAAGACAGGAAACAGATCTGTGAGGCTGAAGTAAAAGTGTGTAAAATACAAACGATTGTGTGTCGTTTCTACACGTGTGTGTTTGAACACGCGTGTTCAGAGTTGCAGAAAACGGTTTAGAATCATGTATGACGCATGTACGATGACCTGGAGTCGGTTCTGTCTCCGTGTGCCTGATTCTGTTGAGTCGGGCTTGTTAAAGCTGGACAGCTCTAATCCTGCAGGTTGGACCAGTCCAGTTCTGTCCTCCCTGGACTGGAGAGGTCCAGTTCTTTTTCACACAGGGCCACGAGGTTTGGACCCCCCCCCTTACTAATAAAAACCATTTAAAAACTGCATGTTGCGTTTACTTATCTTTGTCAAATTAAATTTGTTTGATCTGAAACGTGCAAGTGTGACAAACATGCAAAAATATTAACTCAGGACGGGCAAACGTTTTTCACACTGTGTATGTGTGTGTATATATATATATATGTATATACACGCACCATATATATAATATATATATGTGTAAATGTGTGTGTCTGTATGTGTATATATATATATATATATATATATATAGGTGTGTGTGTGTATATATATATACACACACGAGTATTATATCTAATACTTCCCGCTGGGAAACATTTGAAGAATGTCGAGGATCTTTGCGGATGGTAGCTTTGTTACTTTTGAGCAAAATTCAGTTTACCGAAATCTCATTTTTTAAGATGCCTTCAAATTCGTGATTTTGTTCGTAAGGAATTCCCAACCTTTCCTTTGAAACCAAATATCTGTCCATCTGATGTTTGACACTAAAATGCCACCGCATGGCTGGTGGTGTGTCTAATGTCCTTGGCGTCTCCCTCTGAGGAGGCGGTGGGAGACTGAGGAAGACTGAAATACAACATCCAGCAAAAGATGAACAGAACACACGTCATCCATTTGTGTCAGACACGGACTGATACACAAGTGTTAAACCGTGTCCGTTTGTCCCGGACGAAGCTGGCTGGAACGGATCCTAACGTGGATCCCAAGTGTGTTCGTTGCCAGCAAACCCCCGCCACTTTGACACACCTGTTCAGGTCACCCCCCAGTTTGGTCAGACATTTTCAAGTCATTCTGTCATACCTTTGGGAAACTAATTGATCCCAATCCGATAACGGCCATCTTTGGAGTGGCAACACACTAGTGTAGTTGTGTAAAGGGCAGTTACGTACTGCATTCTCCACTCTGTTAGCTCGCCGTAATCCTTACAAACTTGCGTCATCCTCCCGCTGGATGACTGATGTCTTTCCTACAACTAGAAAAGATTAAGACCACTGTTCAAAATTCAACCGAGAAATTTCAGAATTCCTGGCATCCCCGTTTGGGATTGCTATAAAAATGTGTTTGATGCAAATTCTTTACACTTATAATAATGTAATTACACTCCTCTGGACCCCTCTTCCTTTTCCCTTTTTTTTTTCTTTGTTATAGCTTTTTGTCTTTTATATAATATCCTGTCTTAATTAACTAAAAGGATTTTAGTTAGAGACCTTAGAGAAAGAGTTACACCCCCCATCTTCTAGAAGATCATGAGTCAGACCAGAATACACACCTGCACCAAGTTTATGCTGTTTGCATTTGTAGATAAAAAGTAACATAAAAGGTCGTTCACCCCCCCTTCAGGAAGCTGAGGGAGCTGTGAGGGTTAAAGCATTAAGGAGAAACCATCATATTAGGTGTCATTTAATAGGGCTGGAAAACAATATTGATACACTGAAATATATTTTCATATTGATATTTAAAAACGCGATACTGATCTATTTTACCAACAAAATCTCACGAGATTTCACAAAAAAACAATATTTAGCAACAGAACGATAAAATAGATCAATACCGCGTTCTTAAATATCGATATATCAGCATATGAAAACATCACAATATTTCAGCATATCGATACCAATCATGTCAAACATTCTTCTGTGATCGGAGTTGTAAACAGCTGCAGGTTTGCAGACGTGGCTGAGCGTCACAGCTGCAGGTTTGCAGACGTGGCTGACCGTCACAGCTGCAGGTTTGCAGACGTGGCTGAGCGTCACAGCTGCAGGTTTGCAGACGGTAAACCTCCTGCAGACGTGGCTGACCGTCGCAGCTGCAGGTTTGCAGACGTGGCTGACCGTCGCAGCTGCAGGTTTGCAGACGTGGCTGACCGTCGCAGCTGCAGGTTTGCAGACGTGGCTGAGCGTCACAGCTGCAGGTTTGCAGACGTGGCTGACCGTCACAGCTGCAGGTTTGCAGACGTGGCTGACCGTCGCAGCTGCAGGTTTGCAGACGTGGCTGAGCGTCACAGCTGCAGGTTTGCAGACGTGGCTGACCGTCGCAGCTGCAGGTTTGCAGACGTGGCTGACCGTCACAGCTGCAGGTTTGCAGACGTGGCTGACCGTCACAGCTGCAGGTTTGCAGACGGTAAACCTCCTGCAGACGTGGCTGAGCGTCGCAGCTGCAGGTTTGCAGACGTGACTGACCGTCGCAGCTGCAGGTTTGCAGACGTGGCTGAGCGTCACAGCTGCAGGTTTGCAGACGTGGCTGAGCGTCACAGCTGCAGGTTTGCAGACGTGGCTGACCGTCGCAGCTGCAGGTTTGCAGACGTGGCTGAGCGTCACAGCTGCAGGTTTGCAGACGTGGCTGAGCGTCACAGCTGCAGGTTTGCAGACGTGGCTGAGCGTCACAGCTGCAGGTTTGCAGACGTGGCTGATCGTCGCAGCTGCAGGTTTGCAGACGTGGCTGACCGTCGCAGCTGCAGGTTTGCAGACGTGGCTGACCGTCGCAGCTGCAGGTTTGCAGACGTGGCTGACCGTCGCAGCTGCAGGTTTGCAGACGTGGCTGACCGTCGCAGCTGCAGGTTTGCAGGCGTGGCTGACCGTCGCAGCTGCAGGTTTGCAGGCGTGGCTGACCATGGTCGCAGCTGCAGGTTTGCAGACGTGGCTGACCGTCACAGCTGCAGGTTTGCAGACGTGGCTGACCGTCGCAGCTGCAGGTTTGCAGACGTGGCTGACCGTCGCAGCTGCAGGTTTGCACACGTGGCTGACCGTCACAGCTGCAGGTTTGCAGACGTGGCTGACCGTCGCAGCTGCAGGTTTGCAGACGTGGCTGACCGTCGCAGCTGCAGGTTTGCAGACGTGGCTGACCGTCGCAGCTGCAGGTTTGCAGACGGTAAACCTCCTGCAGACGTGGCTGAGCGTCGCAGCTGCAGGTTTGCAGACGGTAAACCTCCTGCAGACGTGGCTGAGCGTCGCAGCTGCAGGTTTGCAGACGGTAAACCTCCTGCAGACGTGGCTGACCGTTGCAGCTGCAGGTTTGCAGACGTGGCTGACCGTTGCAGCTGCAGGTTTGCAGACGCGGCTGACCGTCGCAGCTGCAGGTTTGCAGACGTGGCTGACAGTCGCAGCTGCAGGTTTGCAGACGTGGCTGAGCGTCGCAGCTGCAGCCGTTTGAACGTTTGGAAATGAAAGCATGAGGACACGTGCAGGTATTTGGGCAGACATTTTAATCAGAAACAAAACGACACCAGGATTCACAGAGGCGGGATGCGGCGTTCCCGTCGGCACGTTAACACTTTAATTCTACGTCCGGATTAGGACACGCGGCTAGGTCGGGGTGTAACTTATAAAACTCAGCTGGTTGATGTCCAAACTAATGAAAAAAGGAGACGAGCGCCTGTCCTACAGAGACTCTATCGTAAAAACCGTGCATGAGGCAGGGTGTTGTCGGGGGTCCGGGGAATGTCGATGGGCGGGGGCGGGGGGACATGGGGGCTCCTGACACACAGTCCAGAACCGGAACTAGGAGCGAGAGCGGGAGCGGGAGCGAGACGGGGACCGGGACTTGGAGCGGGACTCGGACCTGGAGCCGGACCGGGACCGGGCTTTGGCGGGCGAGGGGGACCGGGATTTGGACTTGGACTTTGACCTGGGTCTGGGTTCTTCAGGGGAACGGGAACGGGACCGGGACCGGGCCTCGGGCTCGCCGGCCTCGTCGTCGCTCTTCGGCTGCTCGCGGCCTTTAGAGACGGACTTCCTGGAGCGGGACCTGGAGCGGGAGCGGGGATCCTGGACCTGGATCTGGACCTGGAATCCTCCTTCTTGGTCTTCTTCCCGTCCTTCTTGCTCTTTTGCTCTTGGGGCTGCGGCTCCAGCTGTGGTCTTCGTCCTTCTGGGCGCCATTGCTGCGCTCCTCTTCCTCCTTCTTGCTCTTGTTCTTCTTGCTGCGAGAACGACTAAGGGACCGAGACGCCGCCCTGAGGAAGACCAAGAAGACCACGTTAGTCCTGCACCCAGACCTGGTCTGGTTCCAGCTGATGATGTCATCTTACACTGCGGGTCCTGGAGCCCATGACCCAGACCTGGGGGGTCCAGGTCTGGACCTGGGGGGTCCAGGTCTGGGCTGCAGTCCTGCAGGTTTACGTGTTAACCGTAAACTGCACCGACTCCGCATCGTCTGCAACGATGAATCGACTAACGGTCGACTCATTTCATAATCGACTGATCGTTTGTCGTTAACAGCTTCGTTTCTGCTGTTGTACGTTTCACCGCCTTGTCCGTCTTTCTGTCTGGTCAGATTGCTGAGCCTTCGGTGCTGGGGGACCTTCATCGGGGGACCTTCATCTTGCTCTGATGAAGATCCCCTCGGACCGAAAGCTCAGCAGTAAGGTGACGTATGTGCAGATGAGGAAATGTCTGTCCTCCAGCTGCTCTCCATTCCAGCACCTTCCTCGGACCAGACCAGGATCTGCGGTCGTTCTCTTACAGCTTTGAATCGTTTCCCGACATAAATAAAACACCACCAGGCAAAAGTTTGGACACGTTTTTCTATTAGATTCAGTGAGAAAGTGTCCAAACTTTTGGCTGGTTCCTGTAAATACGCAGCAATTTTCCGATGATCCAATTAGTCGACAAAATAATCGGTGACTAATCGATTACAAACATAAGCGTTTGTTACAGGATCGTCTGCAGGATAAAGTTTTATTTGGTTTTATGCGATTTCAGAAACTCCACCAGGGACGAGAGCTGTAAACCAGCCACAGACCTGGTTTGTGACTACGTCCCTGCAAGGACCCACTTCGGACCCCTGACCCATGAGGTGAAACTGACTGTGTTCCTCTTCAGTGACATCATCAGTGACATCATCGGCTGCTCACCTGGACCTGGAGCGGCTGCGGCTGCTGCTCTCACTGCGGCTGCGGCTCTTGTGAGACCTGCGACTTCTGGAGCGAGACCTGCAGAGACAAACGGATCAGAACCGGTTCCTCCATCAGTCCTGGACCAGGTTCAGCAGATCCGATCAGGAACTGCTTCCTGCAGGATCCTGCTGGACTGCAGCTGGGAAGTTTAACGTCCCGACCATCACGGAACTGCACGACGTCATGCATCCTTTTCTCAGGACTGTATATTAATATTCATTCTCATAAACGCTGTTTCGCCCTCCAGCTGCAGATACGACTCGTCTGTGAGCAGAAACACTTTCCCCCTTTTTCTCTTTTATATCAGTTTGACAAAATTGACTGTTTAGATAAGTTTGAATTCAGAATAAAAGCTGATTCTTTTTTAAAAATTTAAATGACAAACACAAAGCTCCAAGCAAAAACATTTCAAATTAAACTTAAAACCGGAAGCAAGTGGTTCCTTTATTGTCATAAGTAATTCATCGGTGTTGAGCTGCGAGTGTTTTGTTATGCGTTCTTCGCAGTAACGGTTCTGAGCCCGACGCCGTTGCTGATTCTGAACACGTGCGTCCTCCTGCTTACTTCACTGACCGGATGATGTGGGAAAATCGCATTCCAGCAGATGTAACGCGTCACGTGACGTCTGCCCCGTCCAATCAGAACCCTTTCCACTTCCCAGATTTTAAAGGGAATTGAATGAAGGCGATAAAACCTGTTTTCCATGTGAACACAAAGTAGAATATTTAAATCACGAATCAA
>JALJCO010006602.1:0-10692 GCA_023101725.1 Atherinomorus stipes
GTAGGAATGTTTCCATACATTAAGCTCTAATGCTGGTTGAGGCGGTAACAATATGAACTTTGATTCCGGTCAGAGAATCAGGCTCTGGAGAGGAGATTCCTTTCACTGGGTTTATTCATCATCACAGGTGAAACAGAACACGACAGCGTGAGTGCATGTGGTCTGCAAACAGAGCACACATTGAAGCCAAATTAAACAGAACTTAATCACAGTTCTTCAAATTGAACAATTAAAGGATAACTGATTTACAGCACTCAGGATAAAATACAAATGAATGTAGTTATAAATGATTGTCCAATCCTAACATTGATTCTAACAATATTCACACTGTACTCTCAAATAAGCATGCAGCTACATGCTAATGTGTCACTGACAGGGAAATAATTAGCCGCTTATAAACTTCCATAAAGACACACAAAGAACATTTCCGTGGTATCTACAGTAATCTAACAGAACATCAAACTGTGGGTGAACATAGTACTTACAAGTTATTCAGAAACGCCACACACGGTCAACTCACGCAGCACATGCTTAACTGCCTCGTTAACTGCCGACTCACACTGCTGTACTGAGGCTAAGGAAAGCATGTGCTTATGTAGCTGCAGTTCACATATCAACCACAAGGTGGCCTGTCAGACTTCCAGACACAGCCGCCCCCAAATGTCAGATTTGACGTTTGTGCTTAGTTGGGAAGGCTGGCAGAAGTCGTTGTGTCATCCACCATCTTGGGAAGCTTTATCAACCGAGCAACCGGGCGGGTATAAACTCTGTCCCTGACCCTGACGTTTGCAGTGCGAACACGTCCATCCGACCCACTGAAAGTTTCCGTCACACTGCCGACAGGCCAGTGAGCCCGTGGCAGTTGTGGGTCTACTATCAGTACAACTTCCCCCACAGTCAGTGCCGGCGTATCACTTCTCCACCTTTGGCGTTCTTGCATTCCTGGAAGGTAACAGCGGATAAAGGCTGTCCAGAAGTGGTCCGCCAGATCTGGCTATGCCTCCATCGTCGCTTTCCCAGTAAGTTGTGAGAGTCATAGAAGGCCTGTGGTAGTGAAGAATCCCTACGTCCCATCAGCAGGATGTTTGGTGTGATAGGATCAGGATCCGCGACATCTGTTGATACGTATCCAAGAGGTTTAGCATTTAGCATGCCCTCAATCTCTACAAGGACAGTATACAGAACCGCTTCTGGCACCGACTGCTCCTTCAGGACAACCTTGAGGGCGGTCTTGACTGATTTCACCTCTCGCTCCCATGTCCCCCCAAAATGTGGAGCACTGGGTGGATTGAAGTGAAATTTGATTTGTTGACTGGCCAGTTTCTCCTTCAGCTGGGGTTCCATGGTCTCAAAGGCCTCCCGTAGTTCCCGCTCAGCTCCAACAAAGTTACTGCCATTGTCACAAAGCAGCTCAAATGGCTTGCCTCTTCGTGCAATGAAGCGTCGCAAAGAGAGGAGAAATGCATCTGAATCCAGACTTTCTAGGAGCTCTATGTGTACGCATCTGGTAGTCATGCATTTATACAAGATTCCCCATCTTTTCTCCTGTCGTCGCCCAAGTTTTACTGCAAAGGGGCCAAAGCAATCCATCCCCGTAGAGTAGAAAGGGGGCTTATATAAGCGTAATCTGCTTGGTGGCAGGTCCGCCATTTTGGGAATAATGGGCTTTGCTCGCCAGCGTTGGCAATCTATGCATGCATGTTGGAGCTTTCTAATAGCCTCTCTGCCACGGAGCACCCAGTATTTTCGTCGGAGTTCGGCCAAGACTCGTTCCTTGCCAGGATGACGCAAGCGTTGGTCGAAGTCTTGGATTAATAACTGGGTGGTAGAATGACTTGGGTCAAGGACGATTGGATGAATTGTTTCTTCGTCTAGATCTTCAGCACGTCTCAGTCTCCCTCCAACCCGGATGAGGCCAGTGACCTCGTCGTATTCAGGGGCAAGTGAAGCTAGCCGGCTGTCAGCTGGTAGAGGTCGTTTTGCCTTTAGAGCCTTTACCTCTTCTGGGAAGGAATTCAGCTGCGCTTGAGCCAGGAGCAACCGTTCTGCTTCAATGAAGTCAGCAGCTTCACAAAATACATCCTTATCAGATCTGGCCGCCCCATGAAGGGATCTGGCAGTGACCAGCATAAGCTCTTTCCATGAATGGCACCGGCCTGGATCTTGTAGTTGGATGTCTGCAGCGACAGAAGTCACTCCGATAAAGGCTGACTTCTTTAACTCACCCTCATCTGGTTCAACTGCAAAAACAGGGGCTGTTGGCCACTGATCTGGGTGCTGAATCAAGAAAGCAGGGCCTGAGATCCAGCGATGGGGTCGTGTCAGATCTGCAAGGGTTAGGCCTCTTGTAAGGTCATCCGCTGGGTTCTGAGCAGAATCAACATATCTCCAAGTGGCCCCATCTGTCAGGTTCTGAATCTCAGCCACACGGGTCCCAACAAACACCTTGTACCGACATGATTCTGACTTTAACCAGTACAGCACAGTTGTTGAATCAGACCAGAGGAAGATCTGATTGATTTCCAGGGTTAACTCAGTTTGGATCACTCTTGCCATCTGCGCACCAGTGAGGGCAGCATTCAGTTCCAGTCTGGGCACTGACAGCTGTTTTTTAGGTGCTACTCTGGACCTGGCTAGTATGAAGGCACTGTGTATCCCACCGTGGTCATCTGTAGTGCGGAGGTAGGCCACAGCTCCATACGCCCTCTCTGATGCATCACAAAATATGTGGAGTTCCTTCGTTGCAGAGGGTGTATCAGCACAGGCTGGAAAGTAGGCTCTCGGGAAGTGCAGGAGTGGAAGACTAGAGAGCTCTGATTCCCAAGTTAACCACTGGTCTCGTAGGTGTTGAGGTTCAATGTAATCGTCCCAGCCAGGGTTCTGTTTCCATATATCCTGTATGAGGATTTTGGCCTTGGTGGTGAAGGGTATCATGAAGCCCAAAGGGTCGTACTGACTAGCGAGCTTCTTGTACAGGCTTCTGAGAGTAGGAGGCATTGCCTCTGTGGAGCGATGCTTATAACCCAGAGTATCATCGATGCAGTTCCACTGCATACCCAATGTCAGCTCCTGGAGGTCAGTATTGCTCCTCGACAACCAGAGCTCACTGGATACAGACCTAGCCTCTGGTGGAAGATGTTCAATGACTGATGGGATATTACATGCCCATTGCCTGATCTCAAACCCTCCTTCTGCTAGGAGTTGGCGGAGGCTGTCCACTAACCCCTTGGCTTCTACTGCAGTTGGCACACTGTGGAGACAGTTGTCCACGTAGAATGACTGTTCTGCAGCCTGGACCGGTGTGACTCCATGCTGGCTCTTCTCCTTGAGGAGGTGCTGGAGAGCATAGATAGCGCAACACGGGCTGCAAGTTGTTCCAAAGGGCAGAACCTGCCACTCATAGATAGACGGCTCATCTTCCTTTTGCATGTCCCTCCATATGAAACGCAGTAGGGGTCGGTCAGAGGGCAGGAGGCGCACTTGGTGGAACATTCCCTTGATATCGCCTCTCACTGCAACAGTGTGTTGGCGAAACCGAAGGAGGACACCAAGCAGGGATGGACCTAATGCCGGTCCTGGCAACAGCTGATCATTCAGAGACTGTCCTTGGTGCTGAAAGGAGCAGTTGAAGACTATGCGGTCCTTGCCATTATGGTTCACCATATGATGTGGAATGAACCACGATTCTTTGGTTTGGCTGACCTCTTGAGGTGGAATCTTTGACACATATCCTGCTTGTTCCAGTTTTCGGATCTCGCTACAGTAAGACTCTGCTAATTTGGTGTTCTTAGCCAGTTTACGTTCTATGCTACGTAGACTGGGCAGCACGGCTTCCTTTGGTGCACAGAGGTTGATGATGGGAGTACGCCGTAGCAGGGGTGTAGCATAGCGTTGTACTCCATCTATGTTTACTCTGATGGTGTCAGTCTGCAGAAGGTTGTAGGCTTGCTGATCTTGCTTGGATCTGGTGGCAGCCTTCTCAGACTGTGGCAAGGCGTCTAGCTGCCACAGCCGTTCCACATTCCTGAGGAGGTCACCATGTTCTGTAGATGTGGCTAGATGCAGACACTGTTGTTCACCACGAGTGGTCTGGAATGGACTCATTGGACCTTGTAACGTCCATCCGAGCTGGGTGCAGACAGCTATGGGTCCGCCGAGTGGGCCTTTGCGTATAGGCTGGATGGGCATCAGGAGGTGAGGGAAGTCTGACCCAATCAGGAGTAAAGGACGTACATGGTCTACTGGGAATAAAGAAAGGCCTCTCAAATGTTGGTATTTCTGCTGTAGGGCAGAAACAGGGTAAGTAAGATCAGTAAGGCTGAGACCGTCGGCTGTAAAGGCGTTGGGGATCCTGTATTTCTCAGCAGGTTTATCCACAGGGGAAATGTCAAATGAGACAGAAGAGCCATTGAGCTGGGTTACACTTTGTTGTACTGTCTGTAGAGTTAGGACTTCTGGATTGCCAGTCAGCTTCAGGTGTTGGACTGCGGAGGGAAGGATCACTGTCCTTTCTGACCCGTCATCAAGGATTGCATATGCCTCCATGTGGTGGTCACCATTGTGTAGGAGGATTTTAACAACCTTTAACATAACCCTTTGGGATCGATTTGGTCTGTCAAAGTAGATCTGGGTGGGAGGCATGCTGAGCATGAGGACAGCATGAGCTGTCTCCTGCGCAGAATCGTGGAGAACTGTTAGGTGCAGCTCTTTACAAACCTTACAAGGACGTTTCAAGTTGCAGGCTTCTATTGCATGGCTCCGGCCACATTTCCAGCACCTTTTACCCTCTTTGATCCACTGGACAATCTGGCCAGTGCTCAGTTTCTTGAACTCTTCACAGGAGTTAAGATAATGTTCCTTGTTGTCACATCGAGGACAATAGGGGTTTGGTTTGGTGCCAGGCTTAGAAGGCTGAGATGATTCAGATCTTCCCTGGACTGCAAGAAGCACCGGTGTTGGCCTCTCTTTTAGTGGAGGTCCTCCTTTGTCTTTCCTCATGGGCTTGTAGGATTCATTCTGAAACAATGTCGCTGCACGACTGGATATTCTCTTTGCCTGTGGCTTCATTTGTAACCAGGCAGCCAGATCAGGAAGAGTGTAGGTCTTGTCTGTCCCTGTCTGAAGAATGCCATGGTTCAAGCAGTACTCAACAAAACCGTCACGGAGGGCCGGAGGCATTTTGCTCAGTAGTCTGTCCACATGTGACCCACACATCAGCTCATACCCATTCTGCCCTTCAAGTGTTCGTAACATTCCAACTAAGGACTGAACAGCCAATGCAAATGTATCAAAAGCACTGGCGTCCCCTAGCTTGAGGACTGGAGCACTCAGAATGGCACCCAACTCAGACTGGACGAGCTGTCTTGGCTGACCATACTTCTCCTGAAGAGCCTGGAGAGCAGCTGTGTAGGGCTGTGGATGGTACATGAAGGCCTTAGCTAACTGCAGTGCACTAGATAACTTCAAATGGCTGAGCAGCACCTGATATTTATACTGCTCACTGAGGTGACTGTGGCTGTTCAATAAGCTATCTAAAGCCATCTTGAGCAAGGCGAAGTCACTCTCTCGTCCACTCTCGAACACAGGCAATGCAGGTTTGGGGATACCATAGGCGGAAGCAATCAGCAGTTCTGCTCCTGGTGTTGGTAAGGATCCATACTGAGGAGCAATAGGTCCTGGATCTGCTTGGTGAGTGTAAGTGGCATTAGCTGGTGTTACCGGGAAAATAGGGTTAACCAAGCTGTGTGTTGGAGCAGAGACAGAGGCAGCAGTGGCCATGGGTGTAGGGGCTGCTGTAGTTGGTGGGAGAGAGGTCATAACCACAGGTCTAGGTGCAGTGTGTATTGTTGAATAAGGTACATATGGTGTGCCACCAGTAGGATATGACAGGCCTGGAAAGGGATTATTGTGCATTAGCTGCTGATGTGGTGAGGTTGAAGGTCCAGTAGCGGAGGTCTGAAGGTCCCTAACAGCTGTGGCTTGAATGGGAGTGACAGTATATGACATGTGTTGATATTTAGGGTGGTTAACACATGGGCTGTCGCTCTGTTTAACAGACGAGGGTGGAGCAGAAACAGGCGCTATGACACTATCTGAGGATAGTTGTGGTGTAGGTGAATCTCCCCTAGACTCTGTTGTGAGGAGGGAGGTGACAAGTTTGGCCATCTCTAAATTCTTCTCGGCTTCTTTCAGACGACGATTTCTATCAAGGCGTTTGGTTAAGGCTTCTCTAGCCTGCAGTGCCTCTTCCTGAATACGTTGTGCTTCCTTCACCTTGACCTGCAGCTGCTGATATTCTAAATCAGCCTGTAAGTCCTCTTCAAATTGGTGACGGAGATTATCAAGCTCCATTTGTTTCATCTTCTCCTCCAGAATTGCAGTTTGGACAGGGAGAGAGCTTCAGCAGGATATAAGCCAACAGAACGACATGTACGCCGACTAGATGTGGAAGTGGAGCTGGTTATGCTTTTACTGGTGGTTTTCCGGGATTTATTTCCATGTTGGCTATGAGAGCGACTGGAATGGGGATGAACCAGATTAGGTTGATAACCAACTTCATAGTCATCTAGGTGGTGGGGTAAGCGATGTGTTCTGCGTGGCCTCTCCTGGCTCTCTGGCTGTTCTGAAACTGACTCATCCATATTGCTTTCAGAGCTGCTCTCAATCCGGCTCGAAGGACCAAATTTATGTAGGAATGTTTCCATACATTAAGCTCTAATGCTGGTTGAGGCGGTAACAATATGAACTTTGATTCCGGTCAGAGAATCAGGCTCTGGAGAAGAGATTCCTTTCACTGGGTTTATTCATCATCACAGGTGAAACAGAACACGACAGCGTGAGTGCATGTGGTCTGCAAACAGAGCACACATTGAAGCCAAATTAAACAGAACTTAATCACAGTTCTTCAAATTGAACAATTAAAGGATAACTGATTTACAGCACTCAGGATAAAATACAAATGAATGTAGTTATAAATGATTGTCCAATCCTAACATTGATTCTAACAATATTCACACTGTACTCTCAAATAAGCATGCAGCTACATGCTAATGTGTCACTGACAGGGAAATAATTAGCCGCTTATAAACTTCCATAAAGACACACAAAGAACATTTCCGTGGTATCTACAGTAATCTAACAGAACATCAAACTGTGGGTGAACATAGTACTTACAAGTTATTCAGAAACGCACGGTCAACTCACGCAGCACATGCTTAATTGCCTCGTTAACTGCCGACTCACACTGCTGTACTGAGGCTAAGGAAAGCATGTGCTTATGTAGCTGCAGTTCACATATCAACCACAAGGTGGCCTGTCAGACTTCCAGACACCGCCAGCAGCCCTCGTTTCAGCCAAAATAAGTGCGGGTTTGAAGGGTAGCTTCAGAAGCTCCTTCGGAGGCTTCTGAAATGGGACGGCACTTGGCGCACCACTGTGACGTATGCAACCAACAAATCCTCCACAAAGCTATGCTCCAACTGGGGCATAGCTTGTGTTTAATGCAGCAGAAATGTTGCGTCTTCATAAACCACAGTGTGCAGCCAGTGGTTTCCCCTCAACGAAGGCTAAAGAGGATGGATGATAAAACCTCTTTCAATCACTGACACTGGCTTTTAGAAACTTCATTACAGTAATGTCTCATACTGAGAGTGTTTCTGGTGAAGACATTAACTTCTTTTCAATAATTTGACTTGTAATTTGGGTTTTCCACCCATCACTAGTGGGATTTATGCATGGCGCTTCTTTAGAGCTTCCAGTTTCCTATAAGCCGGTTCGTGTTTCTGTTTCAGTCTGTGGGAAGCGTTGTTGTGGTACATTGCAGCACTGACATAAACAAAGCAAAGTGATATTGCTTATGATAGATACAACAGATATTGTAGAAGTATATTATACTATAGTATAGTGTAGTATACGAGGCAGATATAATAGTAGTGGTATGAGTTAAAGCCATCTTACACCTTGTCGGCTGTCTGCTCTTCCCCTTGGTTAAGGGTCGACAGCTGAACACTGCCGTGTCCCTTTGTGTACCTTGTCAGCTAAATATTATTCTACAGTCAGTTTTTACACATTTCCCTCAGATGATCAGCTATGAAGGAGATGGATTGTGAGAAATTAGAAGGGAAAACATCGTCTGTCATCACATCCGCCTGCAGTCGACACTTAACAGCAAAGGACATCCAAGAGCTGAGTGATAAAGAAGGAAGGAGGCTAAAATCTGGCACCTTTCCAGTTTGATTTAATTTAAACTGTTCTCTCAGTGAGAGAAGACTGTGCATGGGAACGTACAACTATACCGGAGTAGGTGGAAACTGCGGAAGCAGTTTGTACCCACATTGTCGGAAATAGAGGAAGAAAAGTTGTAGGCTAGTGGCTTATTAGCAGTTACAGCTAGTGCTAACTGTTCTACCTTAAAGGGACACTGTGTAATCGGGAGCAGCTCCCCTCGTACTTTTCATGCTGCATTCGCGTGAAACCGGGCAGACCGACGACATCCGCTGCATGTAAAGTTATCACCGGCCTCTATGTGAAGACGTGGTCCGTCAGTTACAGTGACATCAGTCCACATCTGTTTGGTTGTCATGGCGATGTCGTATTGTTTTCCCTGACCCATGTTTTACCGTCTTTCGCTCGGCTTCATTGATTAAAATAACATCTGGTTTGTTACCAACGGCCGTCTGCCCGACTGCACGTGAACCCAGCGTCAGTGAGACGCTAGTTTCTCCCCTCTGCAGCGCGGTGACTTTTCAAAGGCATTACCTCGAACTGAGCTGAAAACTCCGGTGTGTCCGGTGAGTTTCTGTGTTTTCCTACCGTCACGCTTCTCCCGAACGCAAAAACATGGCGATACGACATGGCAGCCTTCACCGAGCCGCCCCGCTCGATGTGTAAATGAATGATACGAACGGCAAATTTAGAACTTAGAGGAGCACTTCAGTTTGTTGATGGGAGTGATTACTGATTAATGAAAAAACACTTTTGAACCAAATAATCAGTTTTTGTGAATAAAACACAGGAGAACTTACACAATATCCCTTTAAGAAAACAGTATAAATAGCAATGATTTATCTCAAAGAACACTATAAATACATTTCTGTGTGAAATGTGAGCTTAAAGGCAGGGTAGGAGATCTTGGAAAACAGTTTGAACAAGCTACATTTGGAAAAAAATATACCCCCCCCCAAAACCACGCCTCCAGGTCCCAGGAATGCGTCGCGTGCGCCGTTATCGGCGAAGATAACCAAGAACAGCTGAGTGGCTAGCTTGTTAGCTTCCAAGTAAACAGCAGAGGAACCACGTTTCTAAAAGTGATAATTATCTCACCTCCAACTTCTTCTGCGGCGTAAAACATCCTCACTGCAAACACCAACACCTCCATGACTTAATCCACATCAGTTTTTTCTTTTTAAGAGCGAACAGCCGCATAGATAAGAGCAGCGAGCAGCCATGTTCTCCCAGTTCGTCTGCACTGAGATGCTCACGGTGAGCTGCGAGCGCGCGAGGACGGTCGGTGCGCGACAGACAGCAGTCGAGTTTGATGGACATAAAAATCATTCAATCCATCAGAACGGGCCGTTCAAAACCCCATCCAATGAAATTCATTTCATTGGATGGGGTTTTTCCAGTGCTGTACGTTCCACAGGTGATTTTTTTGTTTTGTTTTTTTTGTGTCAGAACGTTTAATTAATTGGCTGCAATCAGGGAGTGAGGAAGACTTTAAGCAATATAGTAAAAAATGCTCCTGGAAAACATCATCCACCCTGCCTTTAATATTCAATGAGCTTACTGTGACAGTGTGGGGGTCCTGTCACTATGCCTCCAATAGATCATGCGCCCTGGCGACTTGGCCACAGGGACGTCCCTTTGGCTGACTGGTAAACGCGCATGACTCTCACCCGGGAGTCTGTGGGATGGAATCCCGTCCGGGCCCTCCTTGCGTACCTTGCCACATGACTACACTAACATATATCTGTCTCACTATCTCCTAATGATGCTGCCTCCGAGCTACCGCTGTAAGCTTATCCCTTAAAGGTTGAATATGGAATACGGACAGAATAGCGACATCACTTGTGTCTAGGTTGTAGTTGCAACGGCAGAAAAACAACTCCAGCCGCTGGGATGCCAGGCTCACTGCCGATACGCAAGTGAGTAACAGTCTGCAGCATGTCCAACAAGTAACGCAGAGGAGTTTATAACCGACAGCTAACGTTAGCCATGTTAGCAAACAAGCTAGCTTACCGATCCAGGAGGAAAGTCGCCTTCTCTGTGTTTTACTCCGTGGAAAACGTTTATGTGGGTCCATTTAGTGAAGTCTTCACCTAAATTTACTCCAGGTTTTGCTCTTCTCAGGTCACTCCTCCTCAGAAACAGATAACAATATCTCCAGGGCTCTGAAGCAGCTGCTTCACTCGTCGTCTCCACGGTTTTTCCCTGCACAGGCCTGACTATGACCGAAATATTGTTTCCACACAGAGATCGTATTTGTCAACCTGCAATGGCGGCGTGTATTGGCTTATAGACGTAAATAAAATGCCATTATCGAACCCGTCAAAATTTATTTTATAATTATTTTTAGGCTAAATATAATTTTTTCTGGGAAATGTTGTACTTTCATTCTGTACACCCCAAACGACCTGTGGAGGTATTATTTTTTTTTAAATATAGCTTTTAATAAAAATGTTCCATATTCAACCT
>JALJCO010006604.1:0-19069 GCA_023101725.1 Atherinomorus stipes
TCACCTGTAACCAGACAGTCCAGATATCAATATTTATCAAAAAGAAAAAAAGCCATTATCAAATTAAAAGCCATTTTAGTTGCAGACCTGGCCATTTAAGCTTTTGCTGAACGACCTACTTATACGGTAAAAAATAGGGCTGGGAAAAAATATCAATACCCTGAAATATCGCGATATTTTCACATGCTGATATCAAATACATATTTAAAAACGCGGTACTGTCTCTTTTACCAATGAAATCTTGCGAGATTTTGTCGTTCTGTTAGGAAATCTTGTGAAATTTTGTAAGAAAACGGGAATCTTGCGATATTTCGTTGGTTAGACAGATCAATATTGCGTTTTTAAATATCAATATGAAATCTGCATATTAAAATATCGCAATATTTCAGTGTATTGATATTTTTTTCCAGCCCTAGTAATAAAGATCACACTAACCCTGATTTCTAATTCAGCCTTTGCCTGGATCTGCATTTGTGATTGGTTTGGCGGAAGGAGTGACTGTAGTATCATGGTACCTGATATACTACAGCGGAAAACTGCGTTTCTATATCGAACTTTTATAGACCCTCTTTTTTTTCTATTGAAAAAACCTCTATCGATCGATATATGTTGATATTGAATTATATGGATAAACGTAATATAGTCCATATTTTTGTGCACAAACAACCTAATATGGGTGTGACTTTTTTAGAGGACTTGTTGAATTTACATTGCACAGTTTTACGTGTCATCAGCACGTAATTTGAAGCAGAAAAATTTGTGTCTGGGGACAGGAAAAGCTTCCCCATTGACTTAAGATTGTGCAGCTTTACATGTCAGTGACGTGTAATTTGAAGCAGTTACGTGTCGGGGACACGTATATGAGTAAAACTGTTTGTGCTCATGTCACGTATTTTTGTGGGATCAGGTTGGATAGACGGGCCAAATCAGAACAACAAAGCATATGATGTACTAACAGAGCCAGGGCCGTTGCAACAAGGCAAGCAAACCAAGCAATTGCCTGGGGCCCCGAGCTGGACTGGGGCCCCAAGACACCGTGGCTTTAACCGGGCAGCACTCAAGCAGTTACATAGACCCAAGCTGCTTCAAAACCACTTTTCTTTCTTATTTTAGACACTAGCTACACTATACTGTTGGAATTTTTAAGATCGGACATGCAGAAGTTGAAAATCCCACTTTTAAGCTTTTCTCGTTGAGATACCTGCAACTGACAGTAGTCAGCCGGCAGTGGAGGGTCAAGGACAGGGCCTGTTTGGACGTTTCCATTCCCATTACGCGGTTTCCATCAGTGTGTTCCCCCTGCTATGGTCGGCCATTTAATAAAAAGTAATCCTATAATTTTTTTATTATGGTATGGGGGTGGTTGCGTTCTTTTTTCAAATTTTTAAAATGTAAAAAATACTATGTTTGCAGCATTCTTTTTTGGGATGGGGGGCCCTTCCAGTTCATTTTGCTTGGGGCCCCATAATTCCTTGAAACGGCCCTGAACAGAGCGACAACGAAAACACAACCACAAGCCAGGCTACTCTTGCTGCTGCCGGCAACGGCTCGTAAGCTCAGCAAACAAGAAAAATGTCGTCAGTAATTCCGATAAGACTTGAGCGATAGCCACGCTGACGCTAGTTTCATCCACTGAAGCCGCCATGTTGTTTAAACTGAACTGTCACTTATTGTTGTGTCATACCTCAACCCACCTCAAAGCCAACTCTGATTGGACGTTCATTTGGTGAACTGCTCCAAATTTTCTTCAACGGAAAGTAGCCAGACTGATCTGCGAGCGAAAAAAAAACAGAAGCTCGCAAGATCAGGATGGTCTCATGAGGCTGGTAGCACAGTAGCTGGAAGAAAAGTGTCCAAGGACGGTCAGTCTGGTCTTGGGTGGTGAATATAGGATGCGCCCGCTGGATTTCAATCTTCTCCCCGGCCAGAGAGGGGATCCACACGGGCAAATTGTCTTGGAAAAAATGGCATTTTCACCCTCAGCTGACTTGGGCAGACCGACACGTCGGAGATTAAGCCTCCGTGATCTATCCTCCATCTCAGCTGCTTTCTGGCGGAGGCTCAGTATCTCCTTCTGGAGGTCACCCACATCTCGTTTCCCGCTCCGACATTGTAACATCTAGCTTCCCCTGCAGCTTTTTACCAGCCTCTGCTTGCTTTGCGGTATCCTCGCTCAGATTATTCAATGCCGAATTGACCCTTTGCTAAGTCCCGCCCCCCATGGTTACAGTTGCTAAGTCTGGCAAACTTTACGTTTTTAGCTAATTTCTGCGTACATCAGCATGGATTGCTCAGTGATTTCAGTGTACATATTCTGAAGGAAATTGTGTTAATTTCCGGAGTAATATTTGGGAAATATCAGATGGGTTTAGACAGAGAGGACTGCAGGATGCATCTGAGGAATTCATCATCATTTGTCGACGGAGTAATGTTGATGAAGAGGATGTTAAAATCGTAGCGAAGGCTTAGCGTTCATACTGAAAGACTCAGAAACTCCACGTCTTGATGATTTATGTCCAGAACAAACGTATAAAGGAACAACGACGCTCTTGCATCGCAGAATAAGTTAACCAATTGTTTTATTTTAAGCCGTCATGTCTCCATAAAGTTTCAGGTGTCTGATGTGTTTTGGCCTGTTGCAGGATGTTTTCCCCTTGACCAGGATGTCGTTCCCACATCATGGGTTTGATCGATACATTTAATTTGATCGGGATAGCAGATACTGGATCTGATCAGGGTGGCAGCTACTGGACTGAGAAACTGGCCAAGGATCGTGTTATATTTGTCTCAGTTTGGCAACCAACGTGACTTACTAGTGTTTATCTGGTGTATTTGTTTAGCCTCTAGTGACACACGGCTACCTTACTCCATGTTAAAACAGTAGCTTTTAATATTATACCTTGTATAATATTGTATAGTATTATATCTTGTAGCTAACTACTGTGCTAGGTGGCGTTAGCGTCTTACCTCAGAATAAACAGTTTGTCCAGCTCCGTGTTCAGCCTCATGCAGTTGCGAGTGAGGTCTTCCACGCTGTTTAATCAATCTTTCACACCATTTTATCCATATTCCACGCCGTTTAGTCCATATTCCACACTGTTTATCCATATTCCACGCCGTTTAGTCCATATTCCACACTGTTTATCCATATTCCACGCCGTTTAGTCCTTATTCCACTCTGTTTATCCATATTACAGGCCATTTAATCCATACTCCACATCTCTCCGCTTGTGGGTTTTTTGGGGGTTTTTGAGAAGGCAAAAAACATCACCCAAACGTTCTGGATATCTGTCACCAGACTTGAGAATCCTGTCTATGCCCCGTCTATGGAAGTGAAGTTTGCCAGAAACTCCTATCCTCAGTTACGGTTGCTAACGTATGATTGGTCAGCAGCAGTATAGGGTGGGGCTGGCAAAGGGTCAATTGGAGGCTTCAATCACAGTTTGGGCTTGGATTTCACTGGCAAGCATTTCCTCCACTGCCTCTTTTACAGCTGACCTTATTTTTCCAGTTAGGTTCTTATCTTGCTCATGCAATGCTAACAGGATGCCGGAGTTTGAAGTATTCTACGATGCTTGGCCCGAAACATTTCTTCTGCCCGGTGTCTGATTGGGATTCAATTTATTCTTCGCTCCTCTCCCGCTTCACATTTTGTAGTAATGCTTTTACTTAAACAAGGGTAGTTTCTGAACTGTAAGGTATTTCGTGTATTTATAGGACTTTTAAGACGGAGCTAGGAACTACATGTGCATCATGCCTGGGTCCCACATTTATCTGTTTTTGTATGAAAATAATCAGCCCTGATTCCACAAAGACTGCTAATAAAGCTAATAAAGAGCATTAGAGGAAATGGCACATTTGTTTTCAAGAAAACATACTTTCATTACTTTATTTTGATGCCATGATCAGTAATGTGTGTTTCTGTTTCAGCCTCACTGACCAATCTGATCATCAGGCTCATCGTCCTGCTGGGTGTGATGGCATCAATCGGCCTCTTTGCCATCTGCTTCTACTTTAAGGTACAGTAGCCTACATGTATTACATTCATACATGAGAAGATTACTGCATAACCACAAACCCTCATTTCCTTTCAGGTGGGAAGGAACCAGAATCTGGGACAGGAGATGCTTCATGTTGATGGTTTCACTGCTGAAACCGAGTTGTAGAAGGAGAAAGTCAGCTAACGGACGGAGAAGAGGAAGTTCTTCATTTCTCTTCAGCTGAAGATACAAGATTGTGTTTTACTGGATTCTCCGTTGGACTATTAAACACCACTAAAATATAAAGCTTATAAGAAGGCCTCCTCTGCTACATTACCCTTCTACTAGCAGTTAGCTAGCTAGCTAACTGTTCTTCCTTCAGTATAGAAAAGTCTTTGCTGGATTTCAGATACATACATTAATTTTTCTCTCTTTATAGTTTCAATGTTAATGATTTTTATATTTTTAAAGTCTGTTCTATTAGAGAAATATCTAGGGGTGTCCCCGACTAAGGATTTTCATAGTCTAACCTGATACGTCAGATCATGCCATTCCTCAACGAATAGTCGAATCATGTTTAGTTTTTTTTCCTTATTTATTCATAATCTCATTTGCGCCTTTTCTGCTCCAGAGAAAGAGATATGACACCTCATTAAATAAATTTAATTTTTCTTTCTTTAGTCTTTAAATGAAGGTCAATGATAAAAAACATGTATGTGAATCAGACAATAAGGTTGAAATGAGTTTAGTTTTGTTAGCTTATGATAAATAACTCAATAAATGCGGCCTAAATTCAAGTCTATTTATTTATAATGCACTTCTCATACAGTACTTTCGTACTGTGGCACGAAGTGCCTTACATAAGGAAACCTACACATAAATAGAGCAACAACTCCAAGAAACCCGTCAAACTTTTTTGTCAGGAAAGTGGATTCTGCATGTAGGAAAACCAACAGCTAGCGGCCATCTTATTAACTCACCAGCCTCGTGTACAAGTCATGGTACGAAGTCATGTTCTCATGTTTATGCTGAATATTTTTCTCTTCCTGTAGATGAACGTTTTCTAGCTGCAGCAGCTTCTTCAATCGCTTTCTTTTCCTGAACTATGAAGTGTTTCTGTGGGGTGAGAAAGGATGAAGAAACTCAGAGAGAAGACGGCCATGTTGATTTTCAATGAATGTCCTGCAGAAAGAGCTTCACATGCTTCATCTGATGTAATCTGATCAGTGTTGCATGCAGGCTGCAACACCACTATAACTGATAACTGATGTTCCCAAAACATTCTCAGTGGGGATGTAACAATTACCGATAAAATGATTAACCGTGATAAAGTCTCCAACGATTAGTCGTACTATTTCAAATTTTAATGATTGTTAAAACCGTGATTGATCACTGCACTTTGAAAAACTCACAGTGATGCTGCTCATTGCCTGGAAAAGCAGCAGCAGGCCCAGTCTGCAATGTTTAATTTATGAAAACATGGTGGAAGGCAAATCTGGAGATTTTTCCCACTTTAAAAAGGACAAAGTGGACTTTTAGACCCATTTTGGACATTTCTACAGATGCTTAAGGGGGATTTTGGTATTACCATGGTAACAATGATAACCGTGATCATTTTGGTCACAATAACCCGTGATATGACATTTTCATATCATTACATCCCTAATTTTCAGTATCATGTCCCACAGTTTAATATCAGCACTTGTTTCAGGAAACATCCGGTTTTACATCAGAGATTAAAGCATCGCAATGAAATCGCTGATCTGACAAGATGAGCGGCTTGTTTTCTTCACCTCCGTCACTGCAAATTCATCGAATTTGTTTCAAATTAGAAGCTGCAAAACAGGAGAAAAAGCCCTTTATACAGTTTACATCTGGAAATAAATCCACTTCAACCATTGATCAGCAGGAAGTTTGACCATCAACCTTCTTTGTAGTTTCAAGACTTCTTCAACTCTTAAGAACCAAAGTTTTAACGTCAGATTGTTCACGTCTCTGGAGCCGGACCAGGACCTGCAAACAAGACCAAATGACCTGAGAAAAAGATTTAGAGGCATGGAGTCAGTGTTGGAGCAGTTTTAGGGTTGAAACCTGCAGCTCTGAACACGAGTCAGAGCCAATGATGATCTGAGAGCAACAGAAACAAACACATCTTACTAATGAAGTTTCTATCTGATCTATAGCAGTGAAACACCCAGAATTTCACAAAACCTAAATATCACAATTAAAAACTGATAAAGGAAACATTTCAATTCAGAAAAAACTCAAATATCACAAAAAAAAAAAAGTTTTCTCCTGTTATGAGGGTTTTCAGATGTTTTGATAAAGCAGTACGTCACTGAAGTGTAATGGAAACACTTTTTGCATTTACACGCCATTAGGTGTGACACATCCTTCTTAATTATAATGTTTATGATAATTTACAAGCATTAACTGTGGATCAGAGTGGTGGGGAAGTTTCACCAGTCACATAATCTGAAAATCTCTGTATTTCAGTGAAAAGAGTTAATTTTTTGATAGCATGTGGATATGAAGTTCTTCATGTATTAGTAATGACTGGCCACCAGTTATTTATGTCGTTTCCATATTTATAACATGACCACGACTTGGTTATCTCGTTGCCATGCTAATTATTTGTCGCCGCAATTTGACAACGCATGGCCACGGGACAACATCTTAGGGCTGTGTCTTAGTCGCGTGCCTCCAAAATCCCCCCCGCCGATGTTATCAGATGGCTCCGTGCATACTGACCTTTTCTCTGAATTATCAGATGTTGCTTTCATTTCCTGATCAGGAGCAGCAGTTGCTCCAAACCACAAAATGTTTTGTATCTTCATCAGAGGTTGTGCAAGACTTTTTCATTTTCGCTCATTTTGACTGATAAGGTAATAAAAAACCAACCATGATCTATTTTTTACTGGTCACTTTAATTTCTAGATATTCAATAGTATTTAATTTTCATTCATCTTAGTTAATAATTAATGTGAGTGAAAACTCCATTACTCATATATTATATTATATTATTTCTTACATCTGTTGCAGAACATTTCTCCATCCTCCCTCCTGAGTGGGGAGGGAGAAAGTCCTGCAAGCAGTTCCTACAAAAAAATCACAATTGTAAATTGTGCATTGTTATCTTTATTGCAGAGGCAACACGAAATAAATAAAACTTGAGAACATACGTACTAGAAAGAAATGCCTTTGTAACAAAAATAAATTATATTTATGATAAAATTAAGATTAAAAACAGCTTTTTTGAATGAATGATTTAACACCCGGTTAATATATTATTATTTTAATTTATTTAATGGAAAATGTTTAAATACAAATTGCAATAATGATATAATATTATACTAAACGATAATGCGCAATGAGCTGAATGAAACCAATCAAAGATAAAAACATCTAGGGGTGTCCCCGACTTAGAATTTTCATAGTCTAACCTGATTCATCAGATCATGCCATTCGTCGACGATAGTCGAATCATGCCCCCCCCCCCCCCCCCCCCCCCCCTTATTGGTCAATAATCTCATTTGCGTCTTTTCCTGTTCCAGAGAAAGAGCTATAACACCTCATTAAATTAATGTAATTTTTCACTTGGCATAAGATAACAACAGGACGTCTCCATCAACTTTCATTTTTCTATATCACTGATTAGGCTGTAAAACATGTCTGCTCATTTAAAGGCCTCCTTCCACTGAAAACCCGTTTAACTTGCTCCTTCTGAAATATGGAGGGTTTCCCCTTGTCTACTTACACATGCTGACTTGCTAGCGTTGCGTTCCCTCCAGTCGGCTGTGCTTCCTCATCACAGAAACAATACGAAAAAAAGAGCGAATCGGGAACAGCCTCGCACTTCTACGTCACATTGCAAATAGCGTATCCCACGTGGGGTTTCTATCTGTCCATTGGAAGGCAGGTAACCCTCCACTACACACTAGAAGTAAAGACGGCACGACTGTAGCTTCGGAGTTGAGAAGCTAATTAGCTAACTGTTTGCTAGCATGGCGCACAGACCTATATACGTAGACCCCTCATTACGTGCTGGATCGCGTCGTGCGTCGCCGCCATATTGGTTGGGTCGTTCACTCACCAGAGTAAAACAGAGCGAGCGACTATGCTCGTGTTTTGTGAAGCTTACAGTTGCAATAACCGGCCAAAAAAAGTCAACAAAAATGCAACTACAGATACACAAAGAAAACATGCGGAGCTGAAGAGCTGGACCCCCCCATTACACCAGGAGTGAATATCTGACATGAATTTACAGCCAAGCTTCTACAGAAATGTGAACCAGGAGCTATGCTAATGTTAGCGGCTACTTTTATGCACGGGTAACATTATCAGATCGACTGCATCTATGTTAATTATTGTTTGCTTTCTCTTCAGTTTGATCAACTCACTGTATTGTAATAAAATAATGCACAATTTCATGTAAACTATGTAAAACAGGAATTCCTCAACGTTACTGTCAGCTCTTTATACAAAGTATTTATGGTTGTGTTGTGATCCACTGCAGCACCGTCACCACATCCTCATATTAATGGGAGTCATAACTTATATATACCTCCTCAGGAGGTTATAACCTCCCCAGACCTGCAGCTCTGTTCCAGAACATCCAGAACTCTGATCCTGTTTCCATCTTCAGATCCAGACTTCCACCTGTTGGACCTCAATCACAAACACTCTGCCTTTTATCTCACCTGTCCTACCTGGACTGTTGTCTGTGTAGGTCGTAGTGGATATTGTATATTGTTATTGTATTTTTAATGTTGTAAAGTGTCCTTGTGGGCCTCCAAAGGCACTTGTACATAACATAATAATGATAATTATCATTTACTTTATTATTATCGTTGTTGCTATTATTATTATTATTAGTGAGTAATAATAACAGTTTATTTTATATGTCTGATTCATTCATCATTATACAGCAAATCAATCCATTCTGGTATTATTATTATATGTGGTGAAATATTCTGATTGGAGGTGATGTTTGGTTACAGCTGCAATCCATGGCCATAAGACGTCTCTGCCACATCTATGGTGTCCATATTCCTTCGGTGTGTAAAAACTGATCATTTATTCCTGGGTTTATATGATCACATCTGTGGTCATGAGAATGGTTATAGCAGTTCACAACACAGCAACTTCTCACCATATTGCAGTTTAAACAAAGGTTAAATGAAGAAGTTACCTGCTGCCAACAATAAGGAAACTGGTTCGGTGTCCTCTTAAATAAAAATGCTTTGTGCCCCCCTCACTTGCAAAATCGATTGGTTAAATATTGGTGGGGTGGCCGATGACCGATATTCAGTTTGATGGCCGATATAGGCCGATACCAATGGGGGGCCGATTATATCGTGCATCCCTACAGCAGTTATGGGGGATTGCCCATCACAGGATTGAACAGCATATGTGTGTATGTAGTGTGTGTGCATATATAGACTGTGATCTATGTAAATGGTTGTTTATTTTTTTCTTTTTTGAAAAAGGTTGGGTTTGAATAAGTTTTTGTACTTCTTCCCACTCCTTTTCGTACATGAAATAATAAATGTACATAATTTTTGATGTCTTTACTTATCTATTTTCTTTTTTTTTTTATTGTTTTCTTTTTTTTATTATTATCATTATCTTTTGTATTTATTATTATTTTTGGTGCATTTATGATATTGTTTTGGTTACTTTGTTTTGGTATTTTTTCTCGTTTGGTCATGTATGGACTGAAATAAAAAAGAAATATTTATATATATATATATATATATATATATATATATATATCTTTTTATATATATTTCTTAGTGTAATTGTAATATTTGTAATAAACCAAGCTGTGTGAAAATTAGGTAAAAATTGGGGGATCTATGATAAATGTAGGTGGAAATGCACCTTCCTCAATACAAATGAATGCACTGGGATCATATGGGCGACCCATCCAAGATGGCAGCCCCGCTGAGACGTCAGCTCCAATAGGCGGCACCAGTCCATGAGGTGTCTACGTATATGATGTCTATGGCATGGCGGAACAAACTTGTTTGTCGGCTCTATTTCCTGTCTGTAACAAAATAAGAGCAGAGGGCGGAGCTTCCTTCATACACTGATGGAAGCCAGCCAATCAGACGGAAATTCATGAGAAGGACCCGGAAAAGCCTGCCGTTGGACCACAAGCCTCTCTTCTAGAATACAAATACAGCTGGATACAAAGCAACCAGAAGGTTTTTTTAAACAGAAACGATGCAGAATGCATTCAATTATAATGGAGAATACAGAAATATTAATGAAATGACCATGGAAGTACAACTTTAAATCCTTATTTATTAAAATATTTAACAAAAAGAAAATTACAAAGTATGTTGGTGTGAATTGAAACAATTCATTAATTAGATTTTTATCTTTCAGTTAACACTGCAGGCATAAACCTAATTTTTATTTATTTATTTATTTTTTGCTAAACAATTTCGAATCAGGAAAGAGAATTAAAAAGGCTGTAACAGCGGCTCAGTCCAAATGTCAAACATATAAAGAGGAACTCCAATTGAATAACCTTCACTGAATAAATAAATTAATAACACGACAAAAAACAAGCTCATAATGAAGTACAAAGTTATATTCATGTAAAACGGAAAGTAAAAGTTAGAAAGTGCAGCAAAAAGGCGAAGAACGGGAGAGGTGCTCCTCGTTTCGTTAATAAAGCCGACAGGAGAATCTCCTCTGGATGGCGTGGAGTGGAGGTGGGGAGGATGTGCAGAACGTCACAGCCATGATTATTCTACAACTTACTGGAATGGTGCAGCATCGTCTGACATCTCCACCGTTCATGAGGAGCCGCTCAACAGCTGATGCAGCGAGACGGCGGTCCAGTTCAGGACAAAGATAAAAACGCTGCTCTAGGACGTCTGATACCAGCTGCAGACTTCATGATTCAGGAAATTATGGTCCTTAAAAATGTGTTCTTTCCTGATATAATCTGAATAATCCTCCAGCAGCACCAGTAGATGCGGTGTTTATGTCTTCAACAGTCAGACTGTTTCCACCTTGACAGACTGAAGGCCTTTTCACACCGGGACCGATGCGAATAAACGGCACAAAATTGCGAATAATTCGGAGGACAAATATCTACGCATTTGTTAACGAAATTACGCGAAATTACGAAGATGCAAGAACAATCTCGCATCCGTTATTCCAGAGGAACGTGAGCACATGCAGCAGTGACGGAGGGAGAGGCGGCTGCAGGGAAACTTCTGGATGCTGAAAACAGCTGATCTCACCGTGGAGATGCCAAATGGGGATTTTAAATAGGACACCTGTAGCTAATGACCTCGAATGGCTACAAAATGTAGGGAAAACGCTGCTACTTCAGCTGTGACACCCCGCCACCGCCCCGTTTGCCAAACAAGAGTGCTGCGACATGAAGGTGATAACACCTGAGCCATAATAGGGGATTATCACGCTTACCGGAACTTCCCGTTATTTGGGCATTTCCTCTTCCGGGCCATTTTAACGACAGCCGTTCCTGCTCTGTTATACTGTTTAAATCGGATAAACTCCAAACATACTTAAGTTTTCATTCTAGACTGAAGTCATACTAAGGAAGAAGTGGATCAAAGCGATCGATTCGCCGCGGTGAAGGGCCGAACTTTATAATAAAACACACGTTTGTTTGTCGCCGGTGGGGCACAACACCGGCACTTCACAGCATGCTAGCATTAGCCAGCTAGCGTTTACTGACGTGCTTAACATTGTGCGTCTAAAAACACACAAACATCTGAAAATCGGGTCTGTACCTCCCCGTTTCCAGTGGAACAACTGGGGACTGCCAAGAAAGGAGACGCTTTCAGATGCTTGTGTGTTTTCAGCCGCACAAAGTTAGGCACGTCATCGAGCTGGCTAATGCTAGCCTGCTAACACGACTGTGCAGTCTGCCGGCTACAAACAAACGTGTGTCGTTTTATTATAAAGTTCGGTCCTTCACCGCGGCGAATCGGTCGTTTTGATCCACTTCTTCCTCAGCATCACTTCAGTCTGGAATGAAAACTTGGCATTGGCGTTTATCCAATTTACAAAGTTTAACAGAGTAGTAGTCGGCGGACTACTGTTAGCAGGTTAGCATTAGCCAGCCTGATGACGTGCCTAACTTTGTGCGGCTGAAAACACACAAGCATCTGAAAGAGTCTCCTTTCTTGGCAGTCCCCAGTTGTTCCACTGGAAACAGGGAGGTACAGACCTGATTTTCAGATGTTTGTGTGTTTTAAGACGCACAATGTTAAGCACGTCAGTAAACGCTAGCTGGCTAATGCTAGCATGCTGTGAAGTGCCGGTGTTGTGCCCCACCGGCGACAAACAAACGTGTTTTTTATTATGAAGTTCGGCCCTTCACCGCGGCAAATCGATCGCTTTGATCCAGCTTTTGATCCAGTATTATTTCAGTCTGGAATGAAAACTTAAGTATGTTTGGAGTTTATACGATTTAAACAGTATAACAGAGCAGGAACGGCTGTTGTTAAAATGGCCCGGAAGAGGAAGTGTCCAAATACCGGGAAGTTCCGGTAAGCGTGATAATCCCCTATGATGCAGTAACAGCGACCAAGCGACACCTCTCTCTTTTTCCTTTCTCTTTTTGCTTGCAACCAGCTCTGTGACGGTCAGAGCGTCTTCTCTGATTGGTGGAGTGCGTACAGTGGCTTGCAAAAGTATTCATACCCATGACCAAAACTAAATTGCTCAGAAAAGAACAAAGCAAAAGTGGGTTTCAGCTTTTAATATGAAAGGAAATGGCACAAACTCAACAATCCATTACTGTTCTTGTTCGTAAGCGCTCTTTACTATGAATAGGTTGCATAAGTTTGTATGTCATTGTTGCAAAAGTATTCACACTAAGTCATTAAGTCACAATCAGTACTTGGTTGCAGCTCCTTTGGCAGCAATAACAGCTACCAATCGCTTTGGATAGCCAGCAATGAGTTTTGTGCAATGGTCCTTGGACAGTTTCGCCCACTCCTCTTTGCAATACTGCTCCAGCTGAGTCAGGTTACTTGGTGAGCTTCGGTGGACAGCAATCTTCAGATCCCTCCACAGGTTTTCTATTGGGTTGAGATCTGGGTTTTGACTGGGCCAGTCTAGAACCTTCACTTCCTTCTTCCTGAACCATTCTTGTGTCACTGAGCCGTATGTTTTGGATCATTACCCTGTTGAAAGGTGAACTTCCTCCCAAGCTTCAGGCTTTTTGCAGATTTGAAGACGTTTTCCTCCAGGATGTTGATGTATTTTGCACTATTCATAATCCCTTGCACACGGACAAGCTCACCACGACCGGAGGAAGAGAAACAGCCCCATAGCATTATATTCCCACCTCCATGTTTCACGGTAGGGATGGTATGAGCTGGATCATCAGCTGTGTTGGCTTTGCGCCAAACATACTTCTTGGCGTTCAGGCCAAAAAGTTCTATTTTCGTTTCATCTGACCAGATCACACGTTCCTACGTGTGTGGTGGCATACTGCAAACGAGCCTTGAGATGTTTCTTCAGATATGGCTTCTTCTGTGCAACACGCCCATAGAGACCTTCCTTGTGTAAAGTGCCGGATATTGTGGACTTGTGTACGTTAGTCCCAGCACCCTGGAGAGACTTCTTCAGGTCTTCAAGAGTGACGGAGGGGTTTGCTCTGGCTTCCCTGAGCAATTTCCTTTTGCCTTTTGCCGTGATCTTGGAGGGGCGCCCTGATCTTTGGAGGTTCACAGTGGTACTGTGGTGCTTCCACTTGTGGACCAGTGATGCAACAGTACTTTTTGGCACATTGAGTGAACTTGCGATGGCTACATAGCTTTGCCCATCTCTATGCTTCTCTACAACTTTCTTTCTGAGGTCTTCTGAGAGCTCCTTGACTTCATGACTGTTGTCTGCTGACAAGCATGGGATGACTGTGGACAGGTGACTATTGGGCACTAATTATAGGGAGCAATCAAGGATATACAAATCACCTGGGACTGAATACCGCCCCTGTGACACTGTGAGGCAATAGTTTATAGTGTGCAATCATTTTCGACTCAAAATAACATCTTTGGTGCAAGGGTGTGAATACTTTTGCAACAATGAAATACAGACTTATACAACCTATTCATAGTAAAGAGCGCTTACGAACAAAAACAGTGATGGATTGTTGTGTTTGTGCTATTTCCTTTCATATAAAAAGGTGAAACCCACTTTTGCTTTGTTCTGTTCTGAGCAATTGAGTTTTGGTCATGGGTATGAATACTTTTGCAAGCCACTGTATCTGTCGGATGCGAATATTAAGAAAATCGACCCCAGTTCGAAAAAAATAAACTTCGCAAAATCGCAAGACGGAATTTTGTCACTGATGTGAACGCTCCCGTTGACGTGATATTAATTTGATTAAAGCTTTTGCCGTGTGAATCTTTCGGACGAAATATTCGGAGTAGGTGTGTAAAGGCCTTGATGCTGTAAATCAGTGGAAGAAATTACAACGATGACGTGACAGTTGAGCGTCCTGTCATCATGTCTCTGGCTACTTGGTCATAGAGACGTCTCTTTGGCAGAATGGTCAACGCGCGCGACTTACCGGCAGACTGCGGTTTAAACCCGCCTGCCCGGCCCACCTTGCCTTATGCCACACTGACAGAATGATGCGGCTGCTAATAGACCTGTAACATGAATTATTTCAGGAACAAATTAATATTGTGTAAAAATCAAACGTTCAGCACCCCCCCTACTGCAGGATGGTATGATCTTTGCTTGGTAACCACATGTTGCGACTATTCGAGAGACTGACAGTCGAAGCACAGTTTTGGAAACTAATCGTCAACTATTTGGGGACACCCCTAAAAACATCATCACTAACAGCAGCAGCATCAGTGTTACATCATGACATCTGATAGGCTACCATGATCATGTCACACAGAAGCTACAATCTCTGGCTGGTTCCATGCAGAATTTCAATGCCTGAAATTCTCAGAGGTGAAAACACACTGCATGTTTTGTATCTGTACAGTGGTATCTTAATATTTAAAAAAGTATCAAATCTGATATTTTGACAGGCTGATATCAAAGAATTGACTCCAGAGCAAAGATATAGACCAATCCAGCCAAACGCCACAACTAGACCGTCCGCCATTGCCCAGGGGGCACTTCAGTACATGTGTAATACGGGATTATCATGCTTTCCGGAACTTTCCGGAATCTAGGCGTTTCCTCTTCCGGGCCATTTCAACAATGGATCACCGCGAACATCCGGGAATTTTCACCAAATTCGTCACATCCGGTTAGGTAACAGGTGAAAACATGGCTTCGTTGCATAGGGGAGCCACTGAATTAACTGCTTCATTACTCGTCAATCTTCGTTTATTCTACTTTGGAAATACCGAGAAGTCCCACTGTGTATGGCTGCCATAAACATATCTATCACACGGACAAGAGAATATGTTTGTTCCAGTTCCCAAAACAATAGAAAAAGTCCCGAACAACATGCTAAGTGGCTAGCTGCTATCAAGCCCATAAATGCTGACAGTTCACGCTGGAAACCATGGAAACATCTAACAATATGTTCCGATCACTTTGTGACTGATAAAATAAGCATATTCTGGTCTCACTTTTTAAACCCTGTAGTTGTTTTTGCACAGATGATAGAAAACAGCATTAAATCAGTGGATGTACAGAATCACAGCGCCGCCTGCTGTTCCGTCTCCTCAGGACTGTTAACGATCACGTTCATCCAGATTACTGCCATCAATGTTCCCACATAAGAATAAAAGCATAAAAAGTGGCAGAAAGGCATTTGCAGCATTATAAACATGCACAGTCATAACCAGTTACATACAGATGAGACTGCCGGTAATTTATAGCTTTATCAATGAGAGTAAACTCCTGAGAAGTACATCAAAGAAATACCACCATTTCTTAAAAATCCGGGGGAAATTAATATTCTATAAAAAATAAATGGCTTGAACACGGGCTTACCCGATGAAACCAAATACATCATGAGATCGGGAAACTGATCATCAGGCTGTTATGTACAGGTAGGTTCGTCTAACCAGGCTGTAGCAGCAGAAGATGGCATCACTTAGTCCAACAGATACTAGTTTAGCTTCGTATCTTCTTCTAGCGTCGGCAGAAAGACTTTCAGTATAACTGGACGTCATTTCTATAATATTTCAAAGACAGACCGGTGGAGAAAAAAATTAAAAAGAGTGCAAAAGCAGTTTTTGAGGCTCATAGTCCATCAGACGCCGTTCAAATACGAAGCATGTTTTCACCGGGACCAGCTTCGCGGTCACATGAATTCCGGGTTGTGACGTAGGCTCGCCGTGATCCATAGCTGAATCCAATGAAGGAGGGCCAAGGGCTCCGGCGGGGGAAACAAGGCAGTGATTCACATGAACGTACATGAACACGCAGCTGGACCAGTGTCGGTACCAGATGTGCTCGGGTTACCAGATCTGCCCAGGTCCTGCGGCTGCTGATGCCGTCACGCTATATGATTAAAGTTGGCAGGATCCGGAGAAATTGGCAGAAGAAAATTCTTAAGGGAGATTTTTGTTGGAAACATACAGTAGATGAATTTTACAAGGAATATCATTTTATTTATCATAAGGGACATACAACAGCTGTATCACCCTCTCTAAATGTCCAGAGAGCCACAATAATGATAGTATCAGACACACAAACTACAGTGCAGACTGAAATGAAGAAAACAGTGAGGAGTTTATATCTCCTGTGAAATGGGCTCCAAATGCAGTTTTCTTTGTAATTACAGGGACATGAAACACAAGTGCAGTATAAGTACACTGTAGACAACAAACACAGTACAGTAGACATTGTTGTAGCATTTGGTTTTCCTGGGGTCTGTTGCACGAAGCAGGTTTAATGAAAACCCTGAGTTGTTTAACCCTGAAATTCGTGAAACTCTGAGTTGCGCGAGACACAAAGGTAGGTAACTCAACCCAGAGAAAGAGGAGTAACTCTAGCCTGTTTCACGGAGAGGGGTAACTTTTAAACCCTTTTGGTCAGATACCATGGTAACAGACTCTCTGAAACTAACCTGGTCACCAGGTTAATGTGGAGAAACCTTGAGTTTCACGCTGTCTCCGCCCACTTTCAGCCACACTCGCCGTTTCATTTCCTCATTCATTCATTCAGCAGTGAGTTTTAGCTGCTGTCATTTCGAATAAAACATGTTTAAAATAAATCAGACTCGGTAGGTTACAGACAAGTCCTTTCGATACGGATTTCATGGATGAAGATGCTGCATGACTGCGGAGAGTTAAACATTCAAAGATCGTTATCAGACCACGGATAGAAGTTTCATTTCCCGACAGTTGTCATTTCAGGTGTTTTAATTACATGCATCACAGTTAATTATCTACACACAAGCTGATCTGTCCGTGCATTTGTGATATCACCAGCCGTATGTGACAGTTGGAGGTCCTGTCTCTCCGTTTCCGAGAGATGGTCTGACCTGATTATTTAACCTTATAGCCATCTGTCTCTGGGTAAGCTGTCAAGGTGCATGTCTGTCATGTGGTAAGCTGGGGTTCAATACTGGCTGTGACTTCTTTCTGTGTTGCCATATGTTTTCCCTCAAAGTATATTGTTTATTACCCTGCGTTCTTTTGCAAATAGATTTTTTTCTTTCATTGGAGATGCAGAGCATTTGAGAAATGCGACGGTTATATTTCATCTTAAATTTTAGTGCTGCTGAGCGCTCTCCCGCAGGATAGCACCCAAGTTAAATAAATAAAAAAGGCTGCGAAATGAAAGTACAGAGTTGGATTCAAACAGCGGCAGGTGCACAAACTATTTAACCAAACAAGCGTCTATGCACAAAATCACCTAGAATCATAGTGAACCAATCATAGAACCACAGTGATTGTAAAGGACAGAATTTAAACTAAAATCTTCTCCCAAGCCGTTTCTTTTTAATTTTTTTAATTCATTTTTTTTGTGGCAGCAGTTCCAACTCGCCATATGAGGCTTTAGAAGTTATAGTTCCATTTAATGGCAAATGCAGCCCCACCCTCGCGACTACATTGTCATGGTAACTCCGTCGAATCGGTGCTCCATTGATGCTGGCTTTTTATCATGGTTGCGCAAATGTAAAACCCCGGGTTGAACTACCCTGAGTTGATTAAACCAACTCAAATCAGCTGTTCTGGGACCAAAAACAAGAGTTTTGTACCTCCAAGTAGATCAACTCAGAGTTCAGGGTTACACTCAGAGTTTGTTGAACCTGCTTCGTGTAACGGACCCCTGATGTCCCTAATATTACATGCAGTACTACCCATTGACAGACAAGGGGGCACATACCACTGTGGTGACTCAAGTGTAAGGAGGATGAGTACCATTCCAGAAATACACTTTCTGGATTTAAACTAACAACGCCACTTTGGGAATTTCGCCCACAGAATTAGTTAAGAGGCAAGGAGCTCAGGTTCGATCGACCTCATAAAGAGCCAGAGACGTGGTTCCAAAAATAAACAACATTTATTTAAATAAATGTTAAAAAGGTCAATGTGAAATCACACACAGGGAAGTTGGGGACCTTGTCAGGTGCTGAGGCTTACCAATTGGTGTAGTAGGTCCCCCCCCCCCCCCCCCCCCCCCCCCAATCACTCGTGACACTCAACACTCACACAGCAAACTGGACGGGGGAAAACACAGCACACAAGAGGGAAGCCGCCATCACCAGGACACCAGGGGCCCTCAGCAACTGAAAAAGGACAAAGGGAATTAATGACTCACACCAAAATGAAAATGAGTGAAACAAAATGAAAATAAATCAAAATACAAGTAAGAGCAATTTAACTAATAATAGTTAACACTAATTGACCTCAGACACACCTATAAAAGTTAAGGTTAAGAGGCTGATCCACCGTCAGCACCAAAGGAATCTAAAAGTGTCCAGCTTGAAGGTTGGGGCTGATGCTGCCCCAGTGCAGGCCGCCGTTCGGTGCAGCCAGCCACGATACCAGCTGGGCGAGACGCCAAAAAAAAGAAGCTTGGTCAGACGAAGCAGACCGCAGAGGTGCCGTGATGCAGCAGCAACCATCAGTTCATTCAGCTGCGGTATAAACCATGGCAGAGCA
>JALJCO010006606.1:0-39560 GCA_023101725.1 Atherinomorus stipes
CTGGTCCTGAACTAAACTGGTTCAAAACATTCTTGGAGAACAGGAAGTACCTTGTGTCAGTAGGTAACTTTACATCTGAGCAGACAAGAATTACCTGTGGAGTTCCCCAGGGCTCTACATCTACATGCTCCCACTGGCCCAGGTTATAAAGAACAACAATATTAGTTGCCATAGCTACGCAGATGACACACAGGTATATATTTCAATGTCACCAAGAGATATAGATCCGTACAGGCTCTTGGTAAATGCATTGAGGAGATTAATGACTGGATGTGCCTTAACTTTCTTCAACTAAACAAAAACTAAACTGCGGTGATTGTTGAACCCAAGAGAGAGAGTCAATGCTTTGTGGCTGAACGGAGAGGGAACTGGCAGAGTCGTGCAGAGTGAGTGTGCGGGGATTGGAGCGCAGCGGATCGGAAGCAGTGGATGGTAGGGCTGGGAATCACTAGGTACCTTGCGATACGATACTATCACGATATTTTGTCTACGATAACGATAATATCACGATACAGTAATTCTGCCAAAATCAAAATATTGCAATAAATTTATCCACGATAGACCACAGTATTTGTCCCTGAAGACATCCCAAATTGATCGACCAAAGTAAATCCATGTGAAATGAATTACAAAATATTATCAATCAGTAGCACATAAGTGACATCAGTTTATATGAAATGAGCAAAACAGTAAAAAAAAGTGCACAGTGGTTCTTCTTAAGAAAGCATATCAAAATAAACATTTCAGTCATTATTTCTTCATAATCTCAAACAACTGGGTGGTCTATGAAAACCTGGACACACATTTTAATTTGTACTTTACACCATGTTTAAAGTTAAACCTGAACCTGCAGCCTGCACATAGATATCAGTGCTAATGCAGGGACTTTTCTACATGCTGAACCGCTGCAGAGAGAACAATGAAATCTCGCGAGATCTCACTGGTCTCTTACAAAATCTCGCGAGATTTCGTAAAAATATCGATACAGCTTTTTAAAATATCGATATGATATCGCAACACAAAATATCGCGATATTTCAGTGTATCGATATTTTGGCACACCCCTAGTGGATGGGAGGTGTAAGCCTCGAAACCAAACTGGTTATCACTGGAAAGAATAAACTTAAAGTTCTGGGCAAAGTTATAACTGCTGTGCTCCTCTTTCACACCCCCTGCATAGATTCACAATACATTCTTTCCTAAGGCAACAAGCTGTGGACCAAGTATGTGGAGGTAGGAAATTCTTGTCTGGTTAACGCCAACAAAAATGCAGTTTAAAAATGGATCCAGACACATTTGAGATGATAATTTGCAGATCTCATTTAAACTAATTCCCTTCCCAGCCATATGTGATGCTTGCCAGAGTGTCATTTATTGATGAGCCATCCAGCCTTAGCTGACAAGACTCGTCATTTTCAGGCTCAATATGTCTACAAGCCCCAAGCACTCACAGAGAGCTAATGTCAGCCGACAGTAAACAATAGTCAGAGGCCGTCAGTTGTACTTAAAGGCACATCACATCAATATACAGAGCCAAGCATTTTAATTGAGACCCATTCAGTTGTACTGAGCATGTGGTGAGGTCCTTTTACAAAGTAGTGATCCCACCTAATTTAATGGGTCTGGTCTACATTTTAGGAATATATTTCTTTAACAAATGGTTCCAATGTGGTAAAAATTCTCACCCTGTTTATCTTGTTAAACTGCAGTTCCACTAATATTTTAATTTAATTTAAAACAACTATAGTTACACAATCACACAGTTCCCACTTAGAATTCATCTTTCAAAGTTAGGTTAGGGTAATGAATGGCCAAAGCAATGGAAGAATAACAGCAGCGGTTGTTTGTGCAGCTGCTGTTTTATCCATAATGTATGAACCATGAAACATTCAGTGGGAATTTCAGTATTTTCTCTTCAACTATTGCCACACAGAATATTCAGTAAACACATACCACACACAAGACAACAGGCAGGGCTAATGATCAGAGCAACAATCTTCCACCTACAATTTTTGAGTTTATTCCATCAACAAAAACTGTCATAATCTTGTCTGTTAACAGCAATAGTTTGGAGACGATTAAAAAAATAAGACCCCAGGTGTAAAAAATAAAATGAGAGTGCAACAAACTTCTGCAGTCTTTCATGAATAAACCTCATCAGACATTACATCACGTGTTCATTACAAGCAGTAAAACACTGACCTGTGGGTGACATGCATTAGTGATGCTGGTTTGTAAATGGCGGTTTCCCAGAGTGGCAGACTTGTGAGTGATCACCCTGTGAATCGGAGTACACTGAGGATGCAAAGCAGCCAAAAGCTTTTATACACACCCTCTAGCTACACACAGCTGTTGTGTCTCTGTTGTTTGGTGCCAACTGAATCAATGTGAGGGAGGAGGGGTTCCTGGAACTGCATTAAAGTAAATACTAAGAAAACAAAATCAGCCTTTAAGTCATCCATAATAGGAAATCGTTCACTTTTTCATATATTATAGTAGAATCTGACCACATTTCTTATGATGATGGGATGCCCTTCTTAAATTTAAGTCAAATGTTCGTGTTACATTATATGTCCTTCATGAAGGATGGGAACATTCATAAAACATTTAGCTCTCTTTCTTCCAGTTTCTGTGCCTTGTTCTGTTTGGGCAGGTACATCTGCTGTAAGCAAGTGCAGTGTTGTGGTATAATGCACACATATCCCTGGTTTCTCTCCTCTGTGGCCATAAAAAATCCAGATAGCATGTGGCAGCAACCAGATGTTGTGAGGTTGATAGCTAGGGGGGATAATGGAACATCACAGTGAGTAAAATAAATAAGAGAAAAAGAAAGTTGGACTTTTGGGATCAAGTAAACTGTAGTCATTGGTTGGCAAGCTACTATACAGTAACTCATACATACATGTGTGTGACAACTTTGTCAAATGCACTACATTTTTTAGCATGACATCGAGCCCAGTTGTACATGGTTGAGTCAGAATCAGATCCAGAACAGGAAGGTGAGACGCTCGATGAACCACAACAAATATTTGATATTTATAAGTCCTGGTGTTCCTCAGGGTTCTGTGCTCGGACTGATATTTTTTACATCGTACATGCGTCCTGATTTAGAAGGCATGGCATACATGTCCTTTGCAGACTCAGTTATATGTATTCAAAAAGCCTGATGAACAAAGCTGTCTTGGCCAAGGTAGCCATTTTGACTGTTTTGAAATTTGTATATCATCACTGTCTGGTACAAACCTCCTATCTCCATTTTACAACATTAAAAGACCCTCATCATGTGAATTTAATCTGGTGAAAATATTCAAAAAGTAAATTAATTAACATAATCAAACATATGACTTTAATGGAAAAAAAATTAATCAAAAGTTGGATGATGTTGTTTCCAGGTTTTACAAAACCACGTTTTTTTTGTCACTTACTGAAAAATAACCGTTTTGGACAAACGAGGTTTGCACCTGACAGCAGCGATACTCAATCATTTTTACCTCCGCCAAGGAGTGACAGAGTTAATGTAATTGCCGACGTTTTTCCCTGTTCGTCCGTCCGCCTGTTAGCAAAACAACTCAAAAATTACTGAGCAGATTTGGATGGAATTTTTCAGGGAATGTTGATAATGGTACACGGACTTACTGATTAAGAGTGCATTCACGAAACTTTTTTGATTCAAATCAGAGTCCGTTTGCTCGGAAAGTCTGCTTCATTTGAGAGAGTTGTGAATGCGCAAACTGACTGATCAAACAAAGCGGACTCGATCCAACTACAAACGCAGGTCTCGGTCCGATTCAAGTGGACCTGATACTAAACTGGACTACATAATTGCATTGGCAATGTGGGTCAAACCTTGGGCAACGTGGGTAAATGCTACAACAACAAACACACGTGTGGGATGTGAGTGACAAAGAAAGTAAAAGCTTTAATGAATATTTGGTCAGATGAAAGCATATCCCAGCTCCTCGTGAGTACGCACAAAAATAATGTTTTGTGGAGGACACGGAAGTTGTAAGAACCTTCTTGTTCGTTGTACGTCTTGTCTTTGCCTACGATGAATCAGAATGCAGCGCCACCTGAGATTCTTGGCCCGTTTGGCTACGGTGCAACATGAGCGTGATCTCAGTCCGGAAGACCACCCCCGCCCCAGCCGAACCGAGTCCCCAAACGGACCAAGTCTTCTGGACTATGCTTTCTGAATGCCCCCTAAATTTTGATGTTAAACTGGATCACTGTTTGGATCCAGGAATTTTTTCAGGATTCTGGAGGAGCAGCTTGATGAAGATCTCACCATTTGAAACAAAAATGGTGAGGGGAATGATCTCCTTGGCAGAGGTTAGAACTCGCTGATCGCTTTTCTAGTGTCAAATAAAATCATGAAGCCTTGGTAGTCCTTGACTTTTCAATGCAAATTTTTATTAAAGCTAGTTTTTGTATTTGTCTGTAAAGACCTGCAAATTCAGCTACTGAAAAAAAAAGAATAAAGGGAGCGCATCTCAGTAAGGAGAAGAGTGGTACACACATTTGAATACTACTCACAGATAGAAAATAAAATAAACCCTTTTTTCATTTTTTTGGTTATAATGGTTATGTTTTGGAACCTTCTTTTTTTCCCCACTGGTCTTCTTCTAGTTGTGTTGATATAAATATTTGAAAAACTAAGTAAACATTATAAAAAATAAAACATGCAGGTACTGTAGGTGGAATTTGAGGACGGCAATTGAAAGACTTTTAAACTTTTAGGTAATAATATTGTTTTTCCATTGAAAATAAGCCAGAAAACATGGGTGGAAAGACATTCCATAGGCCCTGTAAATGACAGGAACACTCCTATGTCTCAGTCATCATCACATACCACTGAAAAACCTTACATGCTACTCTCTTTACACTTAAGTGGTGACACAAAGATGAAAATCTACTCAAGGATATTCCTGAAAACAGGACAAATGGCATAAAAAAAGTCTTCATTACTGAGTGGAGCATTTTTTGGTGATGGCTTGATCATTCTCAGGACACCAGTTGTTTTCTCCAATTGCTAAATTAACTTTTATATAGAGCACTTTGCTGCACGGCAGCTCTCTCTTCTAAACGTAATCACTTATTCAAATGGGACAGTGCATATTAATGAACCTGCAAAATAGCTGTAAATATACTGGATTTAGCAAAGTGCACATCCCTTGTCCCATAGAGAAAATGTGCAACATTAACGGTAATGCAGTTCCATAATTGAGAATGTAATCATACTAACAGCAATAAAACAGTTTAAGAGACAAAGACAGTGCACAGCAAATAAAACCAACTTTAAAGTCCCTGTAATAAAGTGCTAATGATCAAAGCTCTACTCATGACAAAAACTGTCAGAAAATTCTGAAAAGTAAAAACAAAAACTATAGCCTATATAAATATATACAGTGATTATACATACATACATATACATATATATATATATATATACACTGCCTGGCCAAAAAGAAGGTCGCCACCTGGATTTAACTAAGCAAATAGGTACGAGCCTCCTATTGGATAATTACTGCATGGGCGATTATCTTTCAGCTGGCAACAAGTTATTTAACCCCAACTGGTACAATGACTTGTTTCTCATTTCCTAAACAACCATGTCGAAAGACACATCCCGTGGTCTTGGAAAAGATGTTAGTCTGTTTGAGAAGGGTCAAATCATTGGCATGCATCATGCAGAGAAAACATCTAAAGAGATTGCAGAAACTACTAAAATTGGGTTAAGAACTGTCCAACGCATTATTAAAAACTGGAAGGATCGTGGGGACCCATCATCTTCAAGGAAGAAACGTGGCCGGAAAAAAATCCTGAATGATCGTGATCGGCGATCACTTAAAGGTGTGGTGAGATCAAATCAAAGAAAAACAACAGTAGAACTCAGGGCTATGTTTAATACTGAAAGTAAGAGCATTTCCACACGCACAATGCGAAGGGAACTCAAGGAATTGGGACTGAACAGCTGTGTAGTGTAAGAAAAATGGGTGTTTAAGATACCTCCTAAACATTTAACCTCCTGTAACCTTCTTTACCCATTTTCCAGCGGGACCTTTTGCATCAGGAATGAAAACCAAACAAGGCGGAATAAAAGTTAACAATTTATTACAGAATCAGAGGCAATACATTACAGAGCTCTGGGTTCAGAATTCTTGCCCTGTCACCAACAAGAGTGCTGGAGCCAGTTTGGAAATTCTGACCCCATCTAACGGTCCCTTAACCCTTTTATAGTTTTAATGTCGGTTGATTCTTGGAGAGTCAGCGGCTCCTCCCCCTGCTACAGAACAGCTGGACACACATATCCTGGCATCTTCTGGCTCATTGATCTCTGAGAGTTTAAAAGAGTGGAAAAATACAGAAGAAGGGGGAGAACAGAAAACAACAAAACCCCTAATACTTTGCGCTCGTCTCCTGTGTCCGGATTCACATAATGAGCCAAGTATAAACAAACCTTTCCTCCTGCAAGATGTTCTCAGGGTCTACAGGTCATAAACTGCCTAAATGATTTGCTACACTAGGTAATAAATGCTAAATAGCCCAGTGAACCACCTCTGATGTGTTTCTACAGCTGCCACAAAAACACAGGAGAGGGGGGTCCTGGTTCTAACCTCACCCTCAGAATGAACTCTACAATCTTCATCTGATGTATAAGTCATTTTGCATGAAAACATGGAGGATAATATTCTACAGTAGCCGTAAGAAAACCACTAATCAGTGAGGCTAACCGGAAAAAAAGGCTTCAATTTGCTAGGGAGCATAAAGATTGGACTGTGGAGCAATGGAAGAAGGTCATGTGGTCTGATGAGTCCAGATTTACTCTGTTCCAGAGTGATGGGCGAATCAGGGTAAGAAGAGAGGCAGGTGAAGTGATGCACCCATCATGCCTAGTGCCTACTGTACAAGCCTGTGGGGGCGGTGTTATGATCTGGGGTTGCTGCAGTTGGTCAGGTCTAGGTTCAGCAACAATTTGTGCTCAAAGAATGAGGTCAACTGATACCTGAATATACTGAATGACCAGGTTATTCCATCAATGGACTTTTTCTTCCCTGATGGCACAGGCATATTCCAAGATGACAATGCCAGGATTCATCGGGCTCAAATTGTGAAAGATGGTTCAGGGAGAAAGAGACAACATTTCCATAAATGGGTTTGGCCACCACAGAGTCCAGACCACAACCCCATTGAGAATCTATGGGATGTGTTAGAGAGGGCTTTGCGCAGCGGTCAGACTCTACCATCATCAATGCAAGATCTTGGTGAAAAATTAATGCAACACTGGATGGAAATAAATCTTTTGACATTGCAGAAGCTTATCGAAACAATGCCACAGCGAATGCGTGCCGTAATCAAAGCTAAAGGCGGTCCAACAAAGTATTAGAGTGAATTACCTTTTTTTATTGGTGGCGACTTTTTTTTTGGCCAGGCAGTGTATATACCACCGGCTGTGGCTCAGGTGGTACAGCAGGTTGGCCAATGATCGAAGGATCGGTGGTTCGAATCCCAATCCCCTAGCCATGAGTCATTGTGTCATTGGGCAAGACACTTGACCCTCCTTGCCTCCAGTGGGGGCACTACTGGTGTATGAATGGTTCCGGTGGTGGTCGGAGGGGCCGTAGGCACAAAATGGCAGCCACGGTTCCGTCAGTCTGCCCCGGGGGCAGCTGTGGCTACATATGTAGTTTACCATCACCAAGTACGACTGAGGAGTGAAAGAATAATGGATCTACTGTAAAGCGCTTTGAGTGCCTTGAAAAGCGCTATAGAAATCTAATCCATTATTATATATATACACACACACACACACACATATATATATATATATATATATATATATATATATATATATATATATATATATATATATATAATATATGTATATATATATATGTATATTTATACATATATACATATATAGATATACTGTACACACACATACATATTCAGGTCCTACCCAAAAAATTAAAATATCCGGAAAAAGTCATTGTATTTCTGTAATTCAACTTAAAAGGTGCAATTTACATATTGTGTAGATAAATAATATGCATATCAAAATATTTCAAGCTTTTATTTGTTTGGATGTTGCCAAGTAGGTCTTGCAGCTTAGGAAAACCTCAAATTGAAAGACTCAAAAAATTAGAATATTGCATGAAATCAATTATAAAAGGAGTTTAAAAGCAAAAAAGTCAGGCCCTTTTGCGATCACTTTTTGTGTCTTTCCCACCTTGTGGAGGGAGTCGATGATGGTTTTCTGCACAACTGTCAGATCAGCAGTCTTCCCCATGATTGTGAATTCTTCTAAACCAAGACAGGGACTTTTTTAAAGGCTTGGGGCACTTATGCAGATGTTTTGGATTACTTACCTGATTAGAATGTGACACTCTGAGCTACAATACTGGAGCTTTTCACAGTATTCCAATTTTTTTCTTAAGCTGCAACTTCTAATCAGCAACATCCAAACAAACAAAAGCTTGAAATATATTGATTCACATATCATTTGTCTAAACAATTTGTAAATTGTAAAAAAATATGTAAAAAAAAAAAAAAAAAAGAGTATAAGCCGCATGCAACACTGGAAACACCTTTCCGTCTGAAAGCACCAGGTTGTCGGTCAACATCACATGGTAGGAAAATATAACTTTCATTGAATTGCACTGATGGATGTGCTGTTTCCTCCTTTGTTTGAAGGTATGTGTGTTCACACCTAATGAAAGCTGTAGACAAAGCATTAAGTCGGATAAAAGTCTATGTGATTTCAGAGCCTCAATTGATGCTAAGATGAGATTTTACATCTCTTACTTGTTTCTACACACTTCACATAAAGGTTAACAAGACAAAAGTCCCAGTTTCATTTTATATCAGTAGAGAGAAATCTTTCATCTGGAATGAAATATTGGACATCTGAGCCAACCATAAGCTCAGGTAATGAATGAAATAAAACTTATTAAGCCCAGAGAGATGTAGGTGGGATAAACAGTAATAATAAAATAAAGTAGTAGTACCCCTTGTGTATTTAGTGAGATCTTTTTATTCCAGTGTAAATATTTATGCTGTTCATTGATAAGATTATTTAGCGATTCTCTTATTATTTTCAGTAAAATAAGAGTAAACCATGGGCCCATTTTCCACTGAGCTGGTTCTGGTCCAGACTAAGCAATGGTTCTTTGGCGTTACACTGCCTAAGCTCTCCAAACTGGTTTTAAACAGGCACCAGTTCTTTGCTGGGCCAGAGTAAAAAAACGTTTTACATAGCTTGATTCAGCAGCTGGGGACGGAGTACCTGCCATGAGAGGGTTTAATATGGACTGTAATCTTCAAACCAGCAGCGCTTGTTTGTTTTTTGATCCTAAAACCAAACTGGTCGAAGGAGACCCGGTGGTTAGGATTCTGAGATTGCTGCAGAAAAGAAGGTAGGATGTTCTCCACCATCCCCGGTTTCAGCTGTGTTTCCTGTTCCTGCATCATATCAGCAGCAGAAACGTCTCCCTCACTGTGCTGGATGCTGGTGATGTGCAACGCAAAAGTCACACCAGCACCCATTATGTAAAACACTCATGTCTACAAAGAATTCAATAAAACCTCTGTTCTAACCCGTGACACGCACAGATCTGTGAAGTTTAATGTAATTAAGTTTTTACCATAGACCGGTAATAGAGAGGGACGAACATTCCGCTCATGTGACCTATTGGTTTCTGAAGAGCTAAAAGTGAAGCCAGTTGGGCGTATCCCACCGTCCCCATCTTGTCATGTCACGTGTATTGTCGCTCCCGGAAAAAACAAAAATTGGCCTTGGGAAAAATGATTGACAGCTGACGTACTCTGGGCTAAACACTAACCAAGCTAACTTGAAGCTAACAGGAGCTATCGTAGATTAGCCTTCTAAGTGGCGGTGAAAAGGTAAGACACGATTAGACTTGCTATTAGCTGACTAAAAACTGTCGTTGTGCTACTCTGCTACAAACTGAGACCTTACTGAGAGCAAACAAGAATTTAACTCAGAGCCACCAGTCGGCAGGCCGGGCTTCCGTTATGTCGCATGTCAATCAAAACGATACGCCCTTAATTATGTGTAATTTCAAGATTAAATAACATCTAAACGGATGTGTTATAAAAAAAAAATTCACCCCCCTCACAGTTGGCATGAAGGTAAACTTGACCTATTAAATATAAAATGATTTTTTGAACCAGGCTGTAAATGTGTTTATTTCTGCTGTGAAGTTGGCGTTTTCAACATGGGAGTCTATGGAGATTTGCTCTGTTTTGCAGCCAGCCCTTAGCGGATGAAGGCAGATCTACAAATACTGACTTCTTCCGCGTAGCCTCATAGTTGCCCACCGGAGGTTGCCGCTTGGTTTTTACCCTAAATGCGGGAACCCGACCTGCTGCAGGACTGCAGCATCTTTGGTAGAAAAGGAATCCATCACGGTGACAACAGCAGTTCTCTCAAGTAGCTGTGTGTGTGTGAGTCCATGAGTGTGTGAGTGTGTGGGTATACGGTTGTGTGTGCGTGTGCACATGCCCACGAGTGCACGTGTGTGCATGCGTGCTTGTGAGCAAGAGTGTGTTTGTGTTTATGGGAGGGGGGCACAAAAATATATTTGCACCAGCGCCTATCACCATGATGTTAAGCTACTGATTGTAGCACAGCAGCTTTCCCCTACATCTATGTTAAACAATACTACGTGTACGACTGATTTAACGCAAAAAAAATGAGTCAGAAGCGTAAATATATGTAACATCACAGGAGCTTCTCCTACTGCTAACACCGGGCTTGGCCATCTTTTAATGTGAACTTGGAGGTGGTGAGGATTCTCCGACTTTCCGAGACGGAAATCCGACCTCAGGGGTCATTCCAGTTGAAAGCTTCCTAACTTGGAATTTCCAACTTCCGAGTTCAAATGTTATGAGAAGCAAGAGGGAAGAGAGAGGGGTGAACAGACTTCACCCATCGTAACTTTAATGTTCATTTCCTACTATGTTTAGCCAAAGACGTGAGGCGGGGGACCAAACAGCAGCAGTTAACTGCCTTTACTGGGAAACAGGAGTGTGAAGTACGGCAAGTCCCGGGGGAGGTGGTGAACAAGCTTAGTAGGGAGGCTAAGGAGTTGCAGTAAACAGGATGAACAGGATTCACCCTTCATCAAGGTAAGTGCTCTCTTCTGCTGATTTTACTGGACGAGGTGGAGTGGAGGGCCACGCCATCAGCAGTCATTGCTTTTCGTCACCAGTGTTGCCAAAGACAACTCAGATGTTGCCATCGACTTCATTGTGGTTTAATAAATCGCTTTTTGTGACTTTTAAATCATTCTTAAAATTCATTTTAATGAACAATGACTTCTATTGCTTTTATCCAACCTTTAAATTGTCTCCTGTGATGCTATTTGGACTGAGGGGGGGGAAACTCGGTCCAACTGAGAACCTTGGGATTGATATCTCCTTTTGACATCCCCTTTACAATAACGTGAGAATGTTAATTTCATACCAAACTATGAAGAAGCATTTTATCTACTCACCTTATAATGTAGGTCATCTGCTTTTGAGATTTCACAGCTAATTTAGTGACATTCATTCACACTTCCCTCACTCATCACTTCCTGCCGGGGGAAGAAGTGTGAAAATGCCTAGCTGAGCTGTCAGTAGCCTGGAAGCTAACTTTAGCTGTTGCCTCACCTTCACTAAGCATCTAAACTTAAGGAAATGAGAGAATCATGTTTTTATGAACACCTTTTGACTCAGAAAATGTGATGAGCATGGCGCTGATGTTACTGTAACGCAGGATTTTACTTTCACAAATGTGTTCAGTTAGTGAAAAGTAGCGTTTCTGTTTATGTCTGCAGTGTCAGATCAATCAATCAATCAACTTTTATTTGTATAGCCCTTTACAATAACCAGAATGGTACTCAAAGTGCTTCACAATTAAGCCATAAAAGTACATCAATACATAAAACAAAAAATCAGTAAAACAGGATAGGAAAGGAATAAGAAGTAACTGGGAAGTGCCATAGCGCTGCAGGGTATTAAGAGCCTGTAGGAAATGCATAAAATAAGTTAAAAATAAATGGACAAATAAATAAATAAAAACCTTACCTAAAAACTAACCTAGATGGAGTTAAAGGCTAATCTGAAAAGGTGGGTCTTTAGCTTTGATTTAAAAAGGCCGAGATCAGTTGTGATGCGAATGTCCAGGGGCAGTTTGTTCCACAACCGAGGAGCAGCAACAGCAAAAGAACGGTCACCCCACTGCTTGTGTCTTGACCTTGGGACCTCAAGCAAAAGCTGACCTGAAGAGCGCAGGGCCCTACCGTGATCACGGACAGTTAAAATATCTGATAAATAGGAGGGCGCCTGGCCGTGAATAGCGTTAAAAACAAACAACAAAAGTTTAAAATCGACTCTGAAACGAACCGGAAGCCAGTGAAGCGACGACAGCACGGGGGTGATGTGTTCACGTCTAGACGTGCCTGTTAAAAATCGGGCTGCAGCGTTCTGAACGAGTTGAAGACGTGAAATCAAAGACTGGTTTAGGCCGACATAGAGGGCATTGCAGTAGTCCAGTCTTGAACTAATAAATGCATGAATTGCCTTCTCTAGGTCTTGCCGACTGAGAAAAGGCTTCACTTTGGCCAAGAGGCGAAGCTGAAAAAAACTGGTTCTCACCACGGCGCTAACTTGTTTGTCAAATTTCAGCTTGCTGTCAAACGTTACTCCAAGATTCTTGACATGCGATTTAAAAAAGGGGGCCAGAGAATCACAGTCTGTGAGAACATTTGACATGGGAGACGTACCAAACAAAATGCATTCTGTCTTACTGTCATTTAAGAGCAGAAGGTTCTGTGCTAGCCACTGTTTAACATCACTTAAACAGTCCAGTAACTTATTTAGTGCAGTTTTCCCATTTGATCTCATGGGCAAGTATAACTGCAAATCATCAGCATAAAAGTGAAAAGACAGATCGTGTTTTCTGATGATTGATCCCAGAGGTAACAAATACAAAGAAAAGAGAATGGGGCCGAGAATTGATCCTTGCGGCACCCCACAGGATAGGGATGCATGTGAGGAGCAGAGATCACCGATCATAACTGAAAAGCTCCTATTTTCCAGGTAAGACTTAAACCATTGAAGGGCGTTGCCACGGATACCAACATGCTGCTCGAGACGAGATACAAGGACTGCATGGTCGACTGTATCAAAGGCCGCTGTAAGATCCAGCAGCACCAGCGCTGCAGGATGCCCGGCATCCACAGATAAGGCAATGTCATTCTGCACCTTTAACAGTGCTGATTCAGTACTATGTCGGGATCGAAAGCCAGACTGGAATTTTTCTAAAACTGAGTTGTCCTCTAAAAATGTCTGCAATTGAATAAAAACAATCTTTTCCAAAACCTTAGAAAGAAAGGGCAGATGTGAAACAGGCCTGAAATTAGACAACACAGAGGAATCAAGGTGTGTTTTTTTCAAAAGGGGCCTAACCACAGCATGCTTGAAGGCAGCTGGAAAGGACCCTGAACTAAGGCAGGCATTCATAAAAACAAGCAGGCTTGACCCAACAGAATTAAAAAACCTCCTTCAGAAACCTGGGTGGAATAATGTCTAAAGGGCAGTTAGTGGGTTTCATGTATGTATGGCAGATGTATGGCATTTCTGCTTTGTGCTAGCTCTTTACTTTCTTTACTACTTCCTGTGCTCAAATATGCAATATTTACATTTTCATTGCATTATATTTCAGTTCTGACAAAAAAGGAATTCACAATAAAACAATGACCATTATCAGAGCATTTTGAGCAGGGGTGAGTATTGGGAAAGACTTCACGATACGATATATATTACAATATATGGGTCATGATACGATACAATATTCTGTCACTGCGATATACTGCGATATTTTGCAATATTTTAAGCACTTCAGAGAAATTTAAAATGCAGCTTGAAATAAAAGTTGTACCTATGTACCTGCGTCAGATGACTGAAACAACATAATGAGTCAAAAACAATTAAATTAAATTTATCCATGTACCATTTATTAAACTTGGACAGTGATGAGATCTCGGGAGATTAAATTTGGCAAAATTTCCAGTTTAAGTGAAAAGTTGTATTGCAGGTCACCTGTAGGGGCAGTGATGCACCTTTTCAACGCCTAGTCTGCCAGAAACTGACAGAGTTGAGTTTTCAGATCCCTCTAGCATTTTTTTATTCCCTAAAAAGCAACAAGCAACAAGTTTAGCAACTTTTTCTGGTGGTATTGGAGACTTTTGGACACTGACGAGAAAGTAAGTATTTTTTACTCCTCTCTAACAGCGAGTGCTCTCGCAGGCTCCTCCCTTCTTTAAAAACACAGAGAATCAGTCCTCACACAGCACCATTTCTGCTCCCATCTGCAGAGAAGGAAACATGCACCTCTGCTCTATGAACCAGACTAAAAACTAAACCTTCAAAGGTGTCACTGGCTGCTCTCACGCAGGCTTACTGTCAGATATCAATGCCCATTAATGAAGAGTGTGAACAAAAAGAAAGTTAAAAGTACTGTAGCATGTTGTAGACTGTTAACTGAAAACCCAACTAGCGTCTCTGTTTGCACTTCTCTGACTGTTGAGTTGTACTTTGGTTGCAGTTTTGCAGATCGTTTGCACTTAAAAAAAAAGGAAGAAATATTTAACTCTAGTGGAAAGTTCAACGGTGAAAGCTCATGTCATGCATGGATGCAACTTAGAAAACATTTCTGCATTCTGTGACTGTTATCCAAAGACAACAGTTTTTTTCAAGCCATATTTTGTCATTATATTTTTTTCAAAAGTAATGTGAAAATATCGTCTCGTCTTGTTCTCATGGACCCAATATCGTGCCAATATGTCCAGTTCTAATAAAATATTCATGTATGCCAATAAGTTTATTTTTTAAAGAAAAAAAGAAGCCATTGTTAAAGTAAAATTATGCAAACTTCTGAACTTAAAATTATTTTTAGCAAACTGATATTGGCCTGGTTTCCCAATTAAGAACGTTCTAAAATAAATGTTTGTGCGGTTTGAATCCAAATACTGGGAAGACTGCCACTCCAGAATCCTTTCAAACAACTTCAGGACTCCAGTGCAGAAGTGGATGTAGCCATTAAAAGTGATAACATCTAAATTTTCTGTCAGAGCAATTCAGAGTTGGTGTGAGCTGTGTTGTTGAACATCAAGCTGTGCTGAATATGACTAAATATGTCAGCTAAATTCAGCTTCTGACAAGCTCATTGTCACAGCAGAAGCTCACGTGGAGGCTGCTTTAGCTGAACCTACCGCATTATGTTGCAGCTCTATTTAAATGATGTTTCCAACATGAAGCAAATGAAAGGGCCCAAGTTCTCGCTCCCGTCTTTGAAGCTGTCGCCATCTCTTCTGAAAAGATGACTGACAATAATCAGAGTGATAAAAAAAAATTGAGTTTAGAGATGAATGTACTTGATGAGATGGAGATGCAGGAACAGCCTTGCTCTAGCCTTGTATCATCACAGTCGAATTCTGATTAATGTGCAAGACCACTGAATACAAAACAAATGAGTAAGATAAATCATTTATTCCCCTCACAGATATGAGAAGCAAAATGTTTATTAAAACATATTATCCAAAACAGGTCAAATGAATGTTAATTAATTTTGATTCTATTACCCAAAATTTAATAAATGAGCTTGTTTGCTTGATGTTGGATATAAATGACACAGTATTTGCACAGTTTAGTTTTACTTTTCATGTGAGCCCAGATCTGAGGATCTGGTTTAAGACACTGACAGCTAATAAATTAAATTTTACCATGATGGAAATATTTATCCAATGATCTTGAAAGATTAACCCTGGCATGAAAAGCTGTCAGGTTGCATTCAAAAGCAGATTTTATTGTAGGACAAAGCATACAGTTGTGTGAAAAAGTGTTTGCCCGCTTCCTGATTTCTTACTTTTTTGCATGTTTATCGCACTTAAATGTTTCAGATCATCAAATAAATGTAAATGTGAGACAAAGATAACACAAGTAAACACAAAGGCATTTTTTAAATGGAGATTTTTATTTTTAAGGGAGGAAAAAAATCCAAACCTACATGGCTCTGTGAGAAAAAGTGATTGCACCCTAAACCTAATAACTGGTTGGGCCACCCTTAGTGCCAAAAAACTGCAATCAAGCGTTTGCGATAACTGGCAGTGAGTCTTTTACAGCACTTTGGAGAAATTTTGTTCCACTCATCTTTGCAGAATTGTTGTAATTCAGCCACATTGGAGGCTTTTCCAGCATGAACCACCTTTTTAAGGTCATGCCACAGCATCTCAATGGGATTCAGGTTGGGACTTTGACTAGGCCACTCCAAAGTCTTCATTTTGTTGTTCTTAAGCCATTCAGAGGTGGACATGCTGGTGTGTTTTGGATCATTGTTCTGCTGCAGAACCCAAGTGCGCTTCAGCTTGAGGTCACCAACAGATGGACGGACGTTCTCCTTCAGGATTTTTTGGTAGACAGCAGAATTCATGCTTCCATTTACCACAGCAAGTCTTCCAGTTCCTGAAGCAGCAAAACAGCCCCAGACCATCACACTACCACCACCATATTTTACTGTTGCTATGATGTTCCTTTTCTGAAATGCCGTGTTACTTTTACGCCAGATGTAATGGGACCTACACCTTCCAAAAAGTTCAACTTTTGTCTCGTCAGTCCACAGAGTATTTTCCCAAAAGTCTTGGGGATCATCAAGATGCTTTCTGGCTAAACTGAAATGAACTTTTATGTTCTTTTTGCTCAGCAGTGGTTTTGTGTCTTGGAACTCTGCCATGCAGCCATTTTTGCCCCCCAGTCTCTTTCTGATGGTGGAGTCATGAACACTGACCTTCATTGAGGCAAGTGAGGCCTGCAGTTCTTGGATGTTGTTCTGGGGTCTTTTGTGACCTCTTGGATGAGTCGTCGTTGTGCTCTTGGGGTAATTTTGGTCGGCCGGCCACTCCTGGGAAGGTTCACCACTGTTCCATGTTTTCACCATTTGTGGAAAATGGCTCTCACTGTGGTTCTCTGGAGTCCCAAAGCTTTAGAAATGGCTAAGGTCTCATTTCTGATCTACGCCTGGAGTCCTGCAGCGTGCACTAATCAAACACATCTGCTGACAAGTACAGGGTGGAGGACTCAAGCTGCCTCACATTGACAAGCAGTCTTTTGCTTTGCATCCATTAAAGCCTGATAAGTGTTAAATTCAGCTTCAGCACATAGTAGAAAGCACAACACAACCTCTGCATTACTGCCAGTAATCTGTGTTAAACACTGAGCAAGATTTGTTTCTGCCATTGTTGTAGAAACCCGTGTTGGTTTTAAAAATCAGACAAGATGCCACAATAGCTAACAAAGATTTATTGATATGCTTGTGAGGGAGAATGACTGTAAGCAGCTCTCTTGCCCTCTAACTGTACGTTCAGACCGAAAGCGACAAGTACGCCGGAAGTTAATACATTTACAACGCAGGGCCGGCTCCTGGAACACATACATGAGGGGGCATGTAGAAATGTGAAGGGGGCATGTGTGTACACGTCACGCTTAAGCCCACTTTTTGTTATCAATAAGTGTTTTCTTAATGGGACTGGGTTGTTGGCAGAGTTTAACTCCCAAGAAATGAATTGCAGTTTGTCAGGCCTCTCCACTAAGACCTGTCCAGCTTGGATGTCCCACCTGAAACCAAAGTGCTGTATAGCTCTTAGGGTCACTGAGGCACGCAAACACTGCAATCCCTTATGGGGAAAGCAAAGTATCAGTTCTCATAAATAAAACTAAGAAATGAATCAAATATCTTTTGCTGAAGGTTTAGCATCCAAAAGCAGAATTGTCTTATTGGACAGCCATTAGACATCTATGCATCCAAAATCAATTTAAACACACACACACACACACACACACACACACTGTGATGAAAAAGATTAAGAGACCACCCTTCTGTTCTCATATTTCTTGGTCATTTTTAATGCCTGGTACTAAAAGTACATTTGTCTGGACAAATAATAACTGCAAAAATAGCTCAGTTTAATTTAACTACTGATATTAGCCATTTTGATGCTTTTCTTGATAAGTTATTTTAGTTAAGTTCTTACATCAATAGCTATGACATTGTACTGCCAAAAACAGTTTTGAGGCATTATATATTGTTCTGTCTCTATTAGTCACATGATTCACTATTCATTGGTACTTGATTGCATAACCATTATTTTTTATGACAATGGTGGTCTCTTCATTTTTTCCATGGCTGTATGTTTTCTCAAATAAACGCAACCAAATAAGCTGACCACCTGACCATTAAACCCCTGACCACAGTAAAGTTGCAGTCCCTCAGGGGGAAACGGGAAATAATAAAAATAAAGAAAAATAAAATATTCTTTATCAAAGTTCTAATAATCATTAATGTATTTTTTATTCTAAGCTTTAATAAAAAATTAAAACCAAACTCTGACTTAAAGCAAAATTAAACCAAACTCAGGCTGTCGTCTACAGTCTGAGTTCTGTTAAAACAGATGCAGAAGACCACATCAATCTCCATCTGAGCTGCTGAAAGCAGCAGGAGTGAATAAAGAGTAAAACTTACAGCACGGGTCAGGACGTTTATTCACACGCGCGTTCTCCATCCCTCGCCTCTCTCCTCTTTCATCCACACTGTTGGTGACAGCAACTTTCTCAGCAGCATGCAACGTTTGGCCTCCACAGAAAACGGAGCGACCTCCCCATAACTTCATGTGAAAATGAGCTGAAATTAAACCTTTTCTTTTGCTCTCGTGCGCTGGTCCGCGATTGCACATACAGGCCTACATTATAACTGAATATATTTTCTTTTTCCTCTTGTGCACGGTGCGCCCGTCACAAAATGCGGTCTTGGCACTTGAACACTGCATATTACAAACACTGCCTCTGCAGACACCAAGCCATCAGGTGATCGTCAGTCTCATTTGACAACATGGACGATGTGATGTTTATATATTTTAATTCACTTATCGATGGTAGATGCACAAAAAACAAGGAGAAGTGATGAAACAGAGTAACCACATACAGTAGTTGGACTGGCTAAATAGCCCTTTGCTTGATTATTATTCATCTTAAACGCTCGCATGATCAAGTAAACTGGAAAATCCAGCCGTGACAGAAACATTCTGCTCTGAAAGCTTCTGACTGATGGAAAGTGCAGCGCAGCTCCGCGGTGTTTCCACGTTTGGTATGAGGATGCAGCTGATGGTCCTCAGAGCCGAACCAGCAGAACTAGCGGCTGAGCAGAGCTCTGCAGACAATAGATCCTCCTGCAGCCGACACCCGGCGTGCACAGGGGGGCGCACAGAGTGATGCGGAGTGATGCAGGGAAAAGAGCTTAGGAATCGATTGCCTTTTCGTCAGATTTCATTTAAGGGGGCACAGTGTTTGTTTGGGGGGGCAGTGCCCCCTCTTGCCCCTGCCTGGCGCCGGCCTCGTTACAACGAGAGTCAGGCGTCCAGAGCGACAAAAGCGGCTAAAGCGTTCAAAGCGGCACCAGATAAGAAGTTAAGCTTCGGTTAACTTTATGCTTATTAGCTATGATGAGGTTCAGCGGCAACAGGCGGCAGCAAATCAGAGTCGAGATGTCCTTCGATCGAACGAGTCCCAAAGAACAACGCATGTGACTTTGGTTCCGACAACAACACACTTGTTCTGTCATGGATGCCGAGAGGCTGATTACCTGTTCAGGCCCATCCTTGATAATGTTCTTCTTTTTGGCTACCGGGACCAAAGTTAAAAAGAAAAGAAAAGGAAAAAACGATCTGGACGTTCAACCTGAAGTCCCGCTGGAACCGTCTCTGTCCAGCCGCAGCTCCAGCACCCGCCGAGGAAACCTCCTGCACCCAAACCTGGAGAGAGGAACCCAGCGACGCCGTCTTCTTCAGGTGTACGGCAGCAGCACACTTCACAACTAAGTCATCCACATCCACGATGAGTCCAGATGATTTTAAGGGTTAAACTCACGTATTTATAGCCGTGGCAGACCCTGTAAATGATAAAAAAATAACAATTATGAACGGAAATTAATGTCGTTTACTGACCGCCTCACCCCTTTCCCTGTTCTTCCAAAAAGCTTTCCGCCTCCTGCTCCTGGCCATTTTTCTTTAGAACACACGCACGCACGTGCGCTCTCCTGACTTTGTCTTAGCTGCGCTGCAGTGTTCTCAGCTTGTCTTTTGTTTCGTGTCATACAGGACTTCGTTCCTGTGCAGTGTTTTATGCATTTCTGTGATAAACATATGAACTACAAATATCTGAAATCAGCATCAACATGTGTTAAAACGCACCGGCTCTGCATAATTGTGAAAAAATGACCATGATGCACACACTCGCTCTCCTCATATTGCGCACACCTTGTGAATTTCTGTTAATTTTGTGTGTGCAGCGAGTTTAAATGTCAGTGTTGGGCAGCTTGGAGAATGAGAAGTTGTTCTGCATTAAATGAAACTGCTTCACCAAACTAGCAGGTGAACTGTGGCTGGATTGATTCTTCCGGGACAAACGGGCTGGGTGATGCGCAGAGGTTCTTCTGTTTCTTCTGTAGTCTAAACAAAGATCACACAAACAACTGCTCATGCAGTGTTGACTCCGTCTTTGCTCTATTGCAAAGTTTGAAGCTGTATTCTGAGTTTATTGTCATTACTGCTTTTTTATTTCAGCCATATTTTAGTGTATTTCAAAGTTATAAAAGTTTGATGATGCTGTGGTGGATAAATCATAATAAAGACACAGCGATGCTGCTGCTGCGCAGCTCTCAGTTTATCATGCGTATGTGATTTCATGTGGTTGCCGTGGTTTCCAGCGTGCGCTCTGAACTGATGGAGTTCAGTGAATGACGTGAATGTTTTTTAAAAGTAGCGTTACTGGGTCGGCTGGACTTTGCTCTCGTGGCAGCAGACTGTGGTCAGACTGATGGTTTTGGCTTCGCTTGGCACTGAGCGTCCTGCGCGCGGTGCGAGATGCACCTGGTGGAAGCAACGGCGCTGATCAGAGCCCAGTTTCTCTCTTTCAAAGCTCTTTTTCAAAGATGAGCAGCGAGTCTTTCTGTGCGCATCGTGGATTTAATCCTGTTTAGTTACAACTGAAAACCTGCTCCACAGAACAACTGGAACAGGAAGCGTTACCATGGAAACAGGCACCACAGAACAACTGGAACAGGCAGAATACACACAAACAGTTCATGTTGGTCACAATAATGGAGGGAACTGATGTCTCCGTCCACTCTTCCATTTCATAAGTGACCCAAACAGTCAATTCAGAGGCTCCAAACCAAGTGACTGATTGACAGCTGCTTGTCCCGCCTCCCGTTTCGTGTTGTCTTTTGAGACACCACACGATGATGGGGACGGTTGTCTGTCTGGTGTCATTCTTGTAGTGTGATCACTCGCGAGTAACATGACGCCGTCCGATTTTATGACACAATTTCTGTCAATCTGCATAGTGACCATCGTGAACGATGAAAAAAGTCGTGTAGTTTGATCCTGTTTTAGTTGTTTTTTGCTCAATACTGCAAAAAACAACTCAATCCGCTTGTGATTAATTAGAAAATGATTTTAATTTATGTTCATGGTCTGCGATTTTTTTCTCTCTGTATTTAATGACCACACAAAACGTCCTGCAGCTCTGCTCTGCTTTAGCTGAGTGGGAGGTGAGCAACAGCAACGACGCTGTCAAGAAGTCGCTGTGCGGCTCCTTTAAAGGTGCCATGACATCAAATTTCACTTTTCTGGGGTTTTCGGTGTATAATATGATCTATTGTGCACTGATGAGGCCATGTGAATGTCCAGAGTGAGAATCAAAGTTCCTGTTTATGGTCTGTCAGCTTTGTCTCTCTGCTCAGAAACAGTTGAATCAGACAGCAGGCTATCATTCTACATAGTTCTATCATTCTACGTAATTTAATTGCTCCAATAAGAGCACACTATCAAGTAAACAGCACCCCCCACTCCCCCTCCCTGTCTGATTCAGCTGCATGTATGGAGCTAGTAGTAACTTCTGTGCAGTCAGGTCTGGGTTTTCAAACAAATTTAAAAGAAAACTTCTGCAGTAACACTGAGGGAGGCGACCACAACCTTGTCATTACCTGTAAGTTTGTTTATTTTCTAAATGCTGTCTTGTCTGATAAACGTAGCTCACTGTCTGAAGTGCCCATGTTGCTAGCAGTTAGCCTTTAGCAAACTCCGACCGCAGCTTGACCTAGATTCTCCTAATAAGGTCATACCCAAATAAGGTGTAGCCAATCAAAATGAAGTCAACGTGGTCTCCGGGTAAAGCTCCATATCATCACCGGACCCAACTGTATTACTGAGGAAGTGAGGTCTGGCGTTTCAAAACAATACTCCGCTGTAAAAAATGCCGTTTTTTTCTTTGGAGTATTTACATATAAAGTAATGCCAACAACATATACTAGTTTTTAACTGTTATGTCATCACTCCTTTAAATGACCAGTGCGATTTAACTTTGACGTCAGTCACGTGATGAGCGACCAAAGCGGCAAAAACATCTTGCTGCTTTGGAAGCTGTCCTGTTTGTCGCCCAGCCTCGGGCGTCTTTACCGCCTTTGGTCTGAACGTACAGTAATGCATTACATCAATCATTTGATCTATGAATGTTGTTTCTACTGTACAGAGAACCTACTGGTGGTCTCACAATTTGCTCTTTCACCTGCTGCAGATGAAGTACTGCAGAATTCATGGATGAAATCGCATTCAATCTGTTTACATGCATCCAATAACCCTTTCAGAACCGGAATTTGAGCAATAATCCGGTTGCGCACAGCCATGTAAACGCCGGCAATAACCTGAATATGCTCATTTTCGGGTTTTTAAAAACCTGAAAATATCCCCTGGGTTGCTCCTTTTATAACCCGAATATTTGGTCATGTAAACGCGTATCAGAATATCTCCATTTAAAGGGATATTGTGTAAGTTCTCCTGTGTTTTATTCACAAAAACTGCTTATTTGGTTCAAAAATGTTTTTTCATTAATCAGTAATCACTCCCATCAACAAACTGAAGTGCTCCTCTAAGTTCTAAATTTGCCGTTCGTATCATTCATTTATACATCGAGCGGGTCGGCTCGGTGGAGGCTGCCATGTCGTATCGCCATGTTTTTGCGTTCGGGAGAAGCGTGACGGTAGGAAAACACAGAAACTCACCGGACACACCGGAGTTTTCAGCTCAGTTCGAGGTAATGCCTTTGAAAAGTCACCGCGCTGCAGAGGGGTAGAGACTAGCGTCTCACTGATGCTGGGTTCACGTGCAGTCGGGCAGACGGCCGTTGGTAACAAACCAGATGTCATTTTAATCAATAAAGCCGAGCGAAAGACGGTAAAACATGGGTTAGGGAAAACAATACGACATCGCCATGACAACCGAACAGATGTGGACTGATGTCACTGTAACTGACGGACCACGTCTTCACATAGAGGCTGGTGATAACTTTACATGCAGCAGATGTCGTCGGTCTGCCCGGTTTCACGCAAATGCAGCATGAAAAGTACGAGGGAGCTGCTCCCGATTACACAATGTCCCTTTAAAGGAATACTAAATCGTGTTCTGCGCATGTTCTATCTGCAAGGATTATTGGTCTTCTGAGTAAACTATAGGGAGTATTTGTACCAGCGATCAGACGGTACTCTGCACAGCTTGCTAGTTTACAGATCACCATGGTAACACACATCCCAAGAGGAACTGGTGTGCAAACAGTTATTTCGGGGGCTCACCCATCTGGAAAAGTTTGTTAAAGGCGTGACATAGGAAAATTGTCGCAGCAGCCAGAGTCAGTGAACTTCATCATTACAACCCGTTCCCACCAGTCTTGACTGAGACCTTCATTCTAGGTATCTGAGGTGGAAACGAAACTAAATGAGAAGCGTGGATGTGGATAGTGCACAGCTCCAGCTCCATTCCCCGGATTTACCACGCGTTCTCTCCTTCTGTGACCCGAAATAATGTCACGTACTGCTGGTGGGTCAGTACCAGCACAGCAGTGCCAGCCAAGGACTGCTGTCGGCTCCAGACATGTAGTCAAGCTAGCCGGCGCTATTCCGTCTGTAATCCTGAAACTTGGCTGGGTTGACTGCAGTGGCTCTGGATGGTTCATTATCCACCATTATCATGAGGTTTTCCATGCTTCATGGTTTGGGTCAGGATATCCCAACTGATTGCAGTTATGATGTATACGGGAGTAACTCTGTCTGCTCACGCATCTAAACAAGTTATTCGTAAACTTTCAGAAACCAGAATATTGACCTTAACCCGAATTTTGATGGCATGTAAATGTAGTGATTGAAACTCAGCATTCAGGTCATAAGAGACAGTATTGCATTTCTGGAACCAAAAAAAAAAGATCTGTGGTGGTGGACTTACACCGAGGAAATTTGTGTGTGGCACCTATGGGAGCGTCCAGTCTGCTGAATGCAGGCCAACCAGCTCATTTCAGTTACACCACAGTCATCATAAAGCACCATGAATTGGCAAAAACTCACAAACAAAGCAGATGTGTTGACGTAGAGCCTAAAATTAACCAACAACTCAGGCACAGCTTGAATCACAACTCAGGACAGATACAGTTTGAGCATTAGCCAGATAGCCTGGTTCTTACCAATTTATTCTAGCTCTGATGGTTAAAGATTGAGAAAGAAAACACTTAAAGATCAGATCGGAAAATGTTAATGACATTCAAATGTTTATTACTTTGTTTTGTTTTTGATGCTGCCATTAGCTTTAGCAGGCTAACGATTAGCTTCCCTACACTGCTGACCCACTGGATTAGACTCTGCCTTCGCTGCCTGTTAGCTAAGGTGGGTAGAGCTGCCAAAAATCATACTCGAGAGCAGTAGTTGGAAATCAGATATAAACTAGAAAAGCGTTTCAATGGTACCTAGACAGCTAAGTATAGACCACAATGAATTGCAGGCAGGAGCAGGTGAATGGCACAAGGAGGCGAACACATTGAGCAAGGGAAAAAGGGAAAGGAAAAAATTAAAAAAATTATTTAAACAAAAAAAATTAAACGAAATATTTTCACAAATTCTGAATTTGATTTGGGTTGACATTCTGTTTTCATTCCATTCATGGTTGCTGCTATGTTGCCACCTGGTAATCACGTGATCTGCAGCGAGGAAAAAATAGTCAACTTTTAGGGTGAATTCCACTTCCTGTCTTAACCCCTCAATCTCAAAATGCACACTCGAGCGAAGTGCAAGTGCTGTCCTGGTTCTGTGAAAATTAAGTTGAGGGTAAATTTGAGAGCTGAATCACCCTCAATATTGAGATTCTCCGACACCACCCTTGTGAATAAGCACTACCCAGAATGAAAGCGGCAAAGAAGGCGAGCTACAAATCTTAAGTATTTTCTTTTGTTAATGGAGAAATAAATATTACAAAAAACCATTGTATTATCTTATGTTTAGGCCCATGTTATGGATTAGTTACCTCATTGTTGCATAATATTTATATTTATGATACGATCTTTTGTCAATAGCAGTCAAAGTGCGGTCAAGCCATGCTGCTATCGTTTAGGTTAGTGAACGCTGTAAAATCGGTCATTTTTCTTGGCACTAATGTCGTTGTTTAGACAAGATAACAGCCTGTGTATACCTACTTGTAAGCCGATAACAGTATAAGACGACTGGGCCGATGTCATCTCCTGTAGTCGCAGGGTTATGGAACGATAGTTCTGTTTCATTCCTTCTGTAAACAAAGCTCCTCGCGCTCTTCGCAGATCGAGTCCTATTGACAATTTTCAATCAGGTGACATGCAGGCCAGCTGACTGGTAGTCATCCAGGAATTCACAGAACCACAGTTACCCATGTAATTTACATCATAGTTGGTGTTTACCTTTCACTAAGCCGTGGTATGCGGTCCATGGTTAGGCAGGGTTAAAAGTGCAAATAAATGTAAATAAAGTATATTCTTCTTCTGAATTGACAGACTGAATGCTGCTTTGGCGTAATGCTGCCCCCCTCACAGTTTGAAGACGTACCTGCATTTGAGGGTGTCCCATTTCCAAGCCACAAAATAGTCCTTAACACTTGGTTTTGAGGGCGACTAATATTGAGGGTTGAGCTGGAGGCTTAAGATTGAGGGTTAATATAGGAAATGGAATTGGCCCTTTGTCCGAATCAGCTGAATGAGGTGTGTCCAGCTCCGGTCCTAGAGGGCCACAATCCCAGCAGGTTTTCAGTGCCTCCCCAGTGCCCTAACACACCTGACTCTAATTTAATGAGTCATTGTGCAGAACTTCAGGCTGTTAGATTCATTTAATTGTGTCAGGTGTATTGAAGCAGGAAGGAAAAGAAAACCTGCAATGAAGCGGGCCTCGAGGACTGACTCTGGACACCCCTGGGTTAGGGAGTAGGGTGGACATTTGGACACAGCGTCAGTTTGAACAAGTCGTCTTCCCCATATCTACTTGACGAGAAGAAGCTTCCATGTGATTGGATGATCAGATATCTGTGTTAATAAGCAGTGGAACCAGTGGCTTTTTTCCTCACTACTTTTGACATTTGACTTTTGTTGTTCCACAGTTCTAGCAGCCAGACTGGGGTCATTTGTATTTCCTTACAACCTGTGTTCACATATTTCCCTTCATCACCACATCTGACTTCAGGCATAAATTAGGCCTGGGTAAAAAATCGATTTGAATAAATGAATTCGCTATTTTTGTTGTGGGTGATTTGAAAAATAAGTAAATCGAGTCTTTGTGTAACAGCACATTTTTTAATCCCCAGAGTTTTTGAAAGCGTTAGTTTCACATTGCATGGCAAGCGACAACAACATCATAGCACACACAAAACAGCAACAGCAAGGACACAAGACAACCTGTGAGAGTGCAAAGTGTGACTTAAAACACAGCTGGGACTTTGATTCCAAGACGGTGTTCATTTATTTATTAGAAATGTAGGTTACATTTGTCTTTTTTTGATTAATTAAAAGCAAAATTTGTTTTAAGTTGTCTGCCATTTGTACTTATTGCTTTCCTTAATATGCACAGTAGAGGGAAAATAGGAAAAATAGTCAATTGAACAAAAAAAAATGGAGACTTTATTTTTAGGCCGTATCGCCCAGCCTAGCTGAGCAGAGATAATCAAATGGAAACCAGTTCAGCATGACATCTGACGTTTGAACAAGGGTATTCATAGTATAACTTAAACAGGAAAATCTTTCCTTAACTGTGACTGGATGTTTGACAGGCCAAGGTAAAAAAAGAAATAAAATGGAATAAAATCACATGTGGGACAAAATGGGGGAAAAAAGGAGGACAGACAATATGAGGAAGATATTTTGAGCAGAGAGCAAAGAAAAGAGCAAAGAGGTGCAGCCTGCCAGAAAAAGGAGGGATGATGGATTGAACATAACAAGATAATGAGGAATGAAATACTGTTGAACAAAATGTCATCTCTCAGACAGTGGTCTGGGGAGTATTGTTGCCATTTCGCTGACATTGTTACCAAAGATGAATTTCACCTACAAAGACATCACTTCTTCAGTTGCAGCATTTCCTGGATTTTGCAGAGATACTGGCAGGCTTTGAAAAGCCAGCTTTGAAAGTGAGTGTCAGCCCCAATGATTCTGCTCTGGCATCAAGATGAGGGGCTCAACAGGAAGAGGGTGCATATATATCCTCAGATCAAGAATGTTTGCTGTGAACATTTCTCATTAGTGTGGGTATTTGGAAGTTTTGCTATCTTCCATCACAGCTGCTTGTGGCAAAACTTATCAACCCAAACAGATCATTTGCATTAGCCGTGCTGTTTTGAACTGGAATAGGTTATTTGTGACTTTGGTGACTGGGAGATTGCTGCTTCCTTCTTCTGCAGCATCATTTTCCTCAAGATTTCCTGAGATGGATCTCTTAAGCCAGCATATTCATAATTTAAAGTGCTAAGTTTGCAAGATCTAGTGCATGTTCGAGGTCAGTAAAAAAAGGCAAACAACGTGCTAAGTCCCCTCTGTCTATGTCTGTCTAAATCTATGCTCACCCAAGATGGACTTCCTTTGCTCATAAAGTTATATGTATGTACAGCCATGGAAAAAATTAAGAGGCCACCCTTGTCATCAAAAATAATGGTTATGCAATAAAGCTACCAACTGTAAGGGTGTGAATCATGTGACTAAAAGAGACAGAAAAGAAAATATAGAATGCCTAAAAGCAGTTTTTGGCAGAACAATGTCGTAGCAATTAATGTAAGACCTTAATAACCAAAATCACTTATCAAGAAAAGCATGTAAAAAGGTTATCAGTTCTTAAATTAAACTCTTATGAGATATTTTTATTGTTATAATTGTATTTGCCCAGACAAGAAATGTACTTTTAGTAGTACCCAGCTGACTCAAATGAATATGGCTCATCAGCAGCTTGCAAAGAGCTTGACGAACGGTACAATTAATCTGCATCAGGTGTGCTGGAGTTGGACAGAATAAAAACTTAAAAAAAAAAAAAAAAGGACCAGGATTGGGAAACACTGATTTAGGTGGAAGTGGTAGCCCAATGGTTAAGAAGTGAGCTGTCATCCGGACAGCCAAGGTTTCAGTCCCTGGCATTCAAAGATAAACCACTGTGGGGGGGCTTGAACAAGACCCTTAACCCCCACCAACTGCTCCCCCGGGCACCGTGATATGGCAGCCCACTGTTTTCAGGTCTGTCTAGAGATGGTTAAATACAGAGCTGAATTTCCAAATTGAGATTAATGAATGTGAAATTGAGAATCATTTAATCATTAATAACTTTCTTTTTCAGTTTTAGAAAATAACTCAGATATCTGAGTTTTGGATTCAGTTATAAGTTCAGGTGAGATGTGCAAGTGCTACGCAGCAGTAAGGCAAAAAACTTTTCATTGGAGGGTTTTGTTGAATTTTTGCTAACCTCAGCCAAACTTACCATGTTCTTTTTTATGCCCTACCTTAGCCAGGCAATTTCCAGTGTGTAAAACAGCAAAATTATTCTCACCAAACTCTGCCAGGGATTAAGACAAGTAATGTAAGAACACTAGAGACAAGATGGTAGAGTGGAGTGAGATGAATTTACCACATCTATATGAGGAGGCGGTAAGCAGACAGTCTGGCTGGCAGTGACCGAGTGTGGAGCCTGTCCTTAAACTGGAGGGAGTGATTGAGAGATTAATAGGCTTTATGCACAGCTCCACTACTTCCTGAACTTAGTACTGCACCTTTGTTTCCTGTCTTTCATGATTGGATGAACTGATTAATCCAGGTGTGTCTGATCTCAGCAAACGGTCAGACACACCTGGATTAATCAGTTCATCCAATCCTGAAAGACAGGAAACAAAGGTTTCAGTACTAAGTTCAGGAAGTAATGGAGCTGTGCATAAAGCCCATTGCACATGTGCTGAGATGCCCAGGGCTGCTGCTCTGGAAGAAGAAAACAAAAGAAAAAAAATTTACCGTAGGGAACACATTGAAAATTTTCAAACCCTAAATGCAGGTTCACACTGGGACCGCGTGCGGTGCGTTACGGTTGTGGCGCAGCCTCCAGAGTTAATCACAGCGGTTACAGTCGGTGGTTTAGCTCACACTGGACACAGGTCAGATGCGTATCGCCGCAGCTCTCTGCTAAATTTAGACCTCGGGTCTATTTTTGATGGGGCATGCTCCCAGAGTGCATGTTTGTAAACGGCTCCACAGTCAGTTTTTCAGTGTGGATGATGGGAGACATAAGAATGATGGTAAAGAAGTACTGTTGTGCACAAGCACTAATTCGTGGTCGAAAGGTTGGATGGAAAATACGTGGATGGGTGGATGGATGATGGATGGATAATGGATGGATGGATGATGGATAGATGGGTGAGTACATGGATGGATGGAAGGAAGGTTGATGGATGGATAATAGATGGAGGATGGATGGATAAATGGATGGATGGGTGGATGGATGGATGGATGGATGGATGGATGGATGGATGGATGGGTGATTGATGAAAGGTTGATGGATGGATGGATGAATGGTGCACTGTAGGATGAATGATAATAATGGACGGATGGATGGATGAAAGGTGTAGGATGGATGGATAATAGATGGATGATGGATGGATAATGGATGGATGAATGATTGATGAAAGGTTGATGGATGGATGGATGTACAGACAGATGGATAAATGGTGTATGACTAAGTGGATAAATGGATGGATTGACTAACAGCTATATGAAAGTAATGAATAGATAAAGAGATGTAGAAGATGAAAGGGTAGTTTACAGAGGAGGTGGATGAAAGGTAACAGAACAAAAGAATGGATGGACTGAAGGGAAGCAGTGGATGGAAAGATTAATAAAGGGTGGGTGGTATAAAAATGCCTGAATGTGACTGAAGTGTGAATCAATGAAATCCATATGAAAACTAAACGTTCTGATTCTCACTCAGACTTTTCATTAAATCCTGTCCTCCATGCATCTTTACAATTCTCCAGACATCCTAATAGAAATGAAACATTGATCGTTTTGTTCCTCAAACCCTCATTTCAGCCTAACAGAAAAATGCAAATGAGCAGGCGAACACTTCATTATTTTTACTCCCCCGTCGTATTTTAGAGGAAATCGTGTTTGCTGAACAATAAAACGCGTATTAGCTTTTCCAGACAAAGGATGCTGTGATTGACAGGATTATATTTGCACAAAACCAGCGGTTAATCACTTCTCTCTGCATGAGGGCACACAGTCTTGTATTTGCTCTCCATCTCTAATTAAACAGAATTACATCCAACAACATACTGTAAAAGCTGAGGCGTGTCAAGCATCAAAACAAACTTGTGCAGAACATTTGCAGAAAACGAGGTTGACAAAGCTGACAAACAGCTGAAGGAGCCGTCTGGGTTGTGTCATGAAATGCTGGTTGAACTGATTCAGCTGCTCATCAAAGATCCTGATTTCTGTTGCTCTTCAGGTGGAAAATTTCTGGGATCACCTCCTTTCACCTACGTAACATTAGCAAAATCAGACACACCCTGTCCCAGAGTGCTGCAGATAAACCAGCACATGCATCTGTTACTTGCAGACTGGACTGCTGCTATTCCTTTTCTTTTGTGCTGACCCATCCAAAATGATCCAAAAGGCTCATCGAGGGTTCTGATGAGAAGTAGCAAAAGAGATGGATTTTCCCCCACTATTCAAAATGATGCTTCAGTATTTAAGCACCATGTCTCACGTCCCACCACAGCACTATGTTGAGGTCTGAACTTTCAAGATTTACAACCATTTCATTACTTTCTTTTCTTCCAGTATGTTTGCTGTTGTGTTTTGAATCATTGTCCATTATTAGCAAGACTTCATGGCAAACAGATTAGCTAACGTCTGATGTCAGAATACTTTGGTATTCAGAAATTTTTGGTCCACTTAGTGCCAATGGAGTTTGGTAGGTACCAATAAAAGTACCGAATTTGGTACCCATCCCTAGCCCTGGCTACTTTTCCACAGGGATACCCTTTGGCTGAGAGGAAAGCGTGCATGATTCTCACTCAGAAGTCTCGGAGGCCCTCATGGCATCGTTTCCACAGTGTGCTTATTTTCTGCCAGAGATGCATGTGTGCATATTTCAGAAGAAATCTAAGAACAAATGCTGGAAGATACCCTAGCTTTTTCACATGGCACTGCATGAACCACCATTTTGGAGCTTGCTGTATCAAATGCTGGGGATGAGGTCAGTCAATCAGCTGTTTCAGTGTTTATGGAGCCAATTCATGACCTCGACAGTCAATCCAATAAGAATGCACAGGAACATCTGGAGGCAGCACACAAGAAGTGGGCTCATATGTCATTTATTTGTCATTTAGTTTTAAGTATGCGATGGTTGGCCAGCAGCTTCTGTTGTGTAAAGGCTGTGTGAAGGTCATATGAAACACTGAGCAGACGCTTTGAAGATGCTACAGGACAGAAACAAGGAACAGCAAAGGGAAGTTACAGAGGACTGTACAAATTGTACTGTCTGAATGATCAAACCTGTCTCAGCAACTCATCAACATTGTTTTTGGAAGGTGAATGCTTCATGAGCTCAGCGGTCTGCCCCATCACCTGGCCATCAACACCTTCACACCCACACCTGGCCAGAATCACCTGGGCAAAGTCACCTCACCACCAACATCTGGCCATCAGCACTTGACCCAGACAAAGAGCTGAAAGCCTAACCCCGGCTTTACACCTGGTCCGTGACCGCAGCGCCATGCAGAGCAACGGCTTTCCTGCGACCTGCATGGCGCAAGCATTTACACCGTGCACTCTGCGCCCGCGAGTGCACCAGCTGTTGTTAGTTCGTGACATCATGGAATCACGGGAGGATTGGAAGATCGCCCGTGATTCTCATCCAAATGGTAAATTTTGTCCACATGTTTTTGTGTCATGGTTTCTTTTTCACTGAAACCTGTGGACACAAAGATGATGTCATGTTCAGGTAGTTCAGCAGTTTAAACTCTGCACAGTGTCTTTTGTTCAGGAAGTTACCAGATGCATTGAATCTGTGCCTGACTTCCTGTCTGGTCCGATCTGAACGACTGAAATTGACGCGTGTCGGTGCGTGCTCCATCAAAAATAGAGCTGGCCCGTATGCCGGAGCAACGACGGACCGCTCACGCGCTGCGGCGTGATCAATATGTTTCAAACCATTGACTACATGGGCGTGATCTGGTGCGCATGGCGCGCCGCTGCGCTCACGTCACGGGCCAGGTGTAAAGCCGGGGTTACACCACTCATATGATGCATGCAGGCCATCCGTTGCAGCCCTGCTGAATGCCAAAGGGGTTTCTGTCTGATCAACAATGTTTGCACAGACAAGAGACAGGCACTATTGTTGTCCAATGTATGTGATTTAATGATGATCACCATCAATGGTCCCCCTCTCAGTCTTTTTGAGTCCAAGCAATCACAACTGTGTTGAGAAGCCATCACTTCACTACCAAAGACAAAACACACACCAAAGAAGCTTAATTACAAACATATTTGAAACATTGACAGCACATATGTCAAACTCGAGGCTTGCTGGCCAGAACTGGCCTGCAATGAAATTATCTTTGGCCCCTGTGATGATATCTAATTACTATAAGAGCTGGCCTGCCAGTAGGTTACACATACCACTAATACTGTAATGCTTCAGCAACCTGAACCTACAGAGACTCAGAAAACCACAGAACTGGCAGGAGTTAATGGTTTTACTGAACAATATGAGGGTAGTAGGAATGGGAACTGTGGTTCTGGCAGCTGGCTCTTCAGGTGTCTTGTGGAGGTTGTGAGATCCAATGCCAGGGGAAGAAACAAGTTCAGTCCAAAGTCAAAATCCAATCTGTGAAACATTCCAGTGTCCAAAAAAACAGAGAGGCATGAGACAGGGGAGGCAGAAAAAAACAAGGCTGGGGCCGGCAGGCTCAGAGTCCAACAAGAAAAAAAAACAGGTCATCAACAGGATCAGGAAATACAAACTTAGGCTGGACACGCTAGAAGCTCTCCGACGATCTGGCAGGGGGAAAGGAAAAGGCTGCTGTTTAAATAAAGAGCCACACAGGTGGGGAAGATCAGCAATCAGATGTATTCAGGGACTGCTCAGAAAAAACCCTCAGCCCAGAAGCCATGACAAATGCACTACAAATCCCACAATGCACTGCCAGTGCATTTGCACGATCATCAAGGGGCTGTGTACGTGAGTCCGTGTTCCACTCTCGTTCATCAGCACCAGCAGCTTAATCCCACTGTCGGTTCAGAGGACGATCAACAAAATGTTTTCTCTTTGCCATAATGAACCACAAAGCACGCAGCCTGAATGCAGCCGAATACCAGGCTAAAGAAAGGAACCGCAGAGTTCTGACAGCTGAAGGTGAAACAGCTCAGAAGCCTATTGCAATTTTTTTCCTTTTTTCTTTTTTTTTTTTTTAGCAATGCCACAGGTGATGATGTCCCTGTGTATTTGCAGTCTGACTGTCTGTCATTGGACTGCTGCATAACTGACACATACTGTCAGTCCTTTAGTGTAACTTCTTGCTGCGAAATGACTGATAAGACTGAGGGCACGGGTAAGTTTGCCCGTGTTGGCAAGCTCCATATGCTGACAACGTAACAGACTGAATAATAATAGTAACAATAATAATAATAAAAACAACAATGATAAGAATGATAAGCATGATGAAAACAGTATTAATCAGTCAGTGTTCTTGATATTGGTTAATGGTCAATCATGTGCATCCCTCATTAGAAATGATTATGGAAAGCTGCAGATAGAGCCATTAGGAATGAATGCAACTGATTTTATTTTTTAAATTCATTTAACAATTAATGTTTTATATGCTATAATTTACAGGCCATATTAGTTTTTTATTCATTTTTTTTTTATTTGATTAGAATTCAAACATTCAAATATTTATTACACAAGAGCAGAAAAGAACAAATTATAGCTAATCAACGTTTTACATTCAATAAGCTCTCAATAAACAACCCTCAACTTATACCAATTTTCAAATTTTGGCCCACGGTATATTTGAATTTGACACCCCTGGTTTACAGGCCTTAACCCGCCCACGTTTTTTATTACTCACCCCACTCCGAGAGCACCATGAGAAGATGTTTGACCAGGTGGAAAAAGACCTGGGTAATCTCTACGTGTTCTTTACTTTTTTCAAGGATTTTCAACCAAGGACACACAGTAATCCGTACTATTGTCCTGTGAGTTCAGATTTAGCTTTCCGTTGGTCATTGGGGGGTGTTCTCCACACTGTACTGGCCACACGGCCGCAGCACAGCTGACGAGAACAGCTAGCTAGCCAGACAACAACATACTGCAATCTGTGAAACTCTGAACTCACAGGACAATAGCACTTGTTTGTTCGCTCATTCGTTTTAAAGTATTGATGAAATGAAGGAGTCCTGCTGCAGATAATGCCTTATAGAGAGACCCATCTATTCTGCCTCCTTTATTCCCATTAGATGGCTTTATGCAGATAGCAACTGATATTATGTAAATATTGTCCGAAGGAGTTAGAGTGATAGAGAAATTTTACCGGTGAGTAAATACAGTTATAAATTCCTAGAAATACAGTTCAGGTTAAAAAATTAACGCTTATCCTTTAACTAGTTCATTTATGACACGTAGCTCTATGTAAACCTGCGTAATGTGGCGGGTGCACTTCACCCTGCTCTAGGAGTCTGGAGAATGATGTTACCATGGTTAAAAAAGAAAGATGTTATCATAAAACAGATGATTTAAAAAGTAGCCCCATTACATATTTAGTACTATACATTACTTCAGCTATTACACCAATACCTGCCATCAAATACATGTAATCGTTTTTGATAATACTCATCCAGCCAAAGCTTTCATCTCTCTGGGCTGATCGGACATACCAAAACCAGCACTGATCTAACCACGATAATCATATTGGGAGCCCAGAAGACTTTTCCTACTCTGTTAAGCTTTTTAGCATTAAATAGTTCTTTCTCACATCTTTAGACCTTAGAGGGTCTTTATATCTTAAAAAATAAATACATTGTAAGTTGGATAAAGTTAAAGTCACAATTTTCATACTGCAGTATTTGGTAGGCATGTCAAAGAGGCAAAGAAGGTACTTCACACATTTATTTCAGGTTCATAGAAGGTAAAACAATCCAAGACAGCAGAACAAACTCCTACACACTGTGTGGGAGTTCAATTTGCAGGTATGTTGACGTTAAAGAAACTCGTGCTTCTATTTTCTAACTATGTAATTTTATACAGATACATCTGTCACTATGACAGTATTCATAGAAACTGGAAAGCTATAAAAACTTCATAACAATAAAGAATAAGTCCTTTTTCAGTGAGATTTTGGTACACTGCAGTGAAATGTATGATGTGGTGGAATCAGGAGATCAAGAAAAATTTGACAGAAATCATCTGAAGCTTGGCTCACATTTGCAAATGTTAAAATGTCCTTTCTAGCATTGAGATCCTTGAGTTTCCGGAGCAGAAACAGGCAATGCTTTGTCTTTTTTGTCCGATTCAGTGTTTTGGGACCAGGACTGACATCTGCCAATCTCTATGTCCTGTTGTCTAAAAACCTCCATCTGCTCCACTGACTGCCCATTCAGCCTCAGCGGTTCAGAGACATGTTTGTTACCTCCTCACAGCACAGCTGCGTTGTCTTAGAGATGTTAGGTTCTGAAGGAAATCTGCCCTATAAGGTCCATGAGCTTTTCCACCTGTCCATAGTACACTAAGGAGTTTACATCCCAGATGTAGGCAACCAGGACCATGTCATCAGCATGCTTAACAGCCAATCATATTGCTGGATTTCACTGTTTTATAATGTTTTAATTGGTCATGATGTAGCATAACTCCATATATCCTTTGTCGACCATATCCTTTTTATTTCTGTAGACATTAATACATGAACATCTGTTTCCTATCAAAAGAGTAAGAGTTTACTGGATTGTCTGTGAACCTTGGGCACAGAGATAAAGGTTGTCGCATGAGGAGGGAGGATAAGTGTGTGTGTATGTGCTGAGTGGTTCCAGATAGTTCTGACACGGTCACGCCGACCTGGAGAGGATGGAGTCAGATGAACAGCCAATCCACGGGAGCCACGTCTTGCACATTTCTAGAACAGGTGTGTTAGAGGATAAAAAACCCAGAGGAAGCAAGGATAGGTTGTCAGACTTGCGCCCTGACACAAGAACTGTTATTGGTTAGTTTAGGTGCTGGTAGGACCAGGGGCTCTGTAATGAGCCCTTGATTTCTCTGGCTTTGCAGAATAAATCATTTAATACAGAGAGGTTGTAGTGTGATCCTTATCAATAAACAAATGTGCAATGTTTCAACGATAATACCGTATACCGGGGCAAAATGTGGAGAAGGTTTGACGGTAGCAAAATCAGGGATACCATCCCAGCCTAGTCTCTGCCATTTGTTTTTGTGATGGTTGAAGTCAGAGTTGGTAATCCTGCTCAGAAACACTTTTTGTTGGGTGAAATGGTTCTTCCATCCTGACAGCAGTCAACACATCATGGATTCATAAAAAGTGAAGGAAAAAGTCAGACTCTGCGAGAGCTGCAGTTCTGTAAACACTGTTACCAACTCCTGCCATTTAGGAATTGGTCATTCGCAACTAAAGCCCCTTTCAGACTTGCACTGGAAAGCTGTAATATTGCGGACTCTGTCCTTTATAACGTCTGCATTCAGACATGCGATCCGCTCTTTTAACTCTGAGATGTAGCGGACATGTACCGGCTGGTCCACATGTCATAAGAGCAGAAATGTTGTGGCACGTCGTTTTGGCTGAAAGCACAAGGAAATGTTCCGGACAGAGTTGAAGGGGGAGCGGGGCTGTGTTGACTTTTCTGCAACATTTTCTGATGTTTGAAAGCGCCCGGGACGCGATAAGTCTGCAACGAAGAGGCATGTTTGAAAAGACGAGTCCGCTTAAAAGCGGATGTACTTTAGTGCATTGATGCCTTTATGTTTCATCTCTGTCACGCCCCTCTCACTGTCCCCTACGCGAGCCCCCTGTGTGCTGCTCACTGTAAACAAATATAGCTAACGGGCTGCTAACTGCTGCAGGGATGTTCGATATAGGCTTTGTTACTGATATACGATATACTGATATACCGATATTGCCCAACTCTTAAATTCCAATATCCAATATCAACAGATACCGATATATGCTGAAAACTCTAAGGTTGTATCTCTCATATTTTGAGAAATAAAACTGTATTCCGCTCTGAGAGCAAAGATCCCAAACTCTCTCCCTTAACTCAGCCAGAGGAGTTCATTTTGACATCTGGCTGCCAGATATCAGATATCAGCAGGTATTAGCCAACATGTGGATAATTCTAATGTTTCTGACAACTTGGTAACTTAACCAACAACTTAAAACCAGATATATTATAAGCAGCTTCAAAGCAAGTCAATCTGTAGCAGCAGCAGCTGCACTGTAGTCACATGACTCTGAAAAGGAATGCTGGGAAATGACATTCTTCCAGGATAACAGGGACTTTTATACATGCTGGACCGCTGCTAATGGAACAAGATTTAATGAGATTTCATTGCTCTGTAACGAAATCTCCAGAGATTGCATTTTTTCAAAATATCGGCCCAAAAAACAGATACTGATATTTTCTGATCTCACATTTTAATGAGCAATATCAGCCGATTATATCGGTAGGCCAATAACATTGGACATCCCTACAACAAAACCAAACCAAAACAACAGTTAAGGATTAAGTCTTGGAGGCGTTGATATTTGCAGTGTGGAGTTTTTACACTGCAGAAGGATTTGGAGGTGAGTGGATTAAAGCTTTTAAAAACGTGGTTTGTCAGCTGTTTACTATCAAGCTAACAAGCTATCCACTCGGCTGTTATCGTTAACCTGAAGGCGTGGTTTCGGTTGGTGTGTTTTTATGAAATGTCGCTTGCTCAAACCGTTTTTCCAGCATTGCCAACCCTCGCTTTAACATGGCTATTTTCAATCTGAGAGCACGCCGGCTCATTACCGATCTTAATATTTAAGATTAACATGCCATTTCTCTTTAGATGACACCTATATTTCCTTTGCATACATAAGTACTGTATACGTATGGTATTACACTTATTTGTTTTGTTTATTATTGCATCTTTAACAGGTACAATATTGTCATTTGTGGAATGGACAGTTTCTCAAGAAAGGTATTTTTTTATGTCAAATTTACAAGTTTAATAACTCCCTGTGTTTGGGCATCACAAATTAGATCTTGATTATTTTGTTGAAAAGCTAAATTCTGCATGTGGACTTTGGTGGTTTAAACACAAATTTAATTAACAGCTTTAACTGATGGATAAAAGGCACATCGATCATCTAATGCTATTGCTGATCATTTCCGCAAATGCTTTTCAGAAAATTTTCCATGTAATTGTACAAGAGATCATGTACTTGGATGCAGCAAATAACAACAGGGCAAACACTGCACTTGCATATTTTCCAGCTTCATGGATTCCCATCAAGGTATTTTGCCTTGACTTAAAGTTAAACAACAACAAGTTGGGATTCATTTGTCCAAAAGCAGCAAGTTATACCTGTTTGGGTTCATCTTAGGATAAGGGGAGATCCGGGTGTTGAAAATGTCGACATTGTACAATTCATGTTTTCAGCACGAGGAACAGGGAGAGTGAGCTTCCTCTCTGGTAAGAGTGTACCCAATCAGGGGTTGTATAAAAGGAAAACAAGCAGTCTGGTTGATTCTGCTAGTAAAATAATAATAAAAATATATATCAGAAAGTAATTATGTTTATGCTTCATTTCAGAGTAGAGCGACTTTGTTGTGATGTTTGGGTTGCAGTCACGAGCAAGTACCATGACATTCTTCACTCACTGGAGGAGGATGGTCTACTGATACATTTCATCTCTTTGGTGTCCACTACATCTTAGTTCCTTGTATGAAGATCTTTACTGGAGGTGGAATAATCATCCTCTGCGGACAGGAGGTCTCACTCCTGAGCAGCTATGTTGTATGGGACCTCTAAAAGATCTAGGGGTGTCCTTTGGGAAGTTGCATTAGAATTACAGTTTAAAAGTTAAGCGTTAACTCAAAAAGTAAAGGTTTAAA
>JALJCO010006607.1:0-12664 GCA_023101725.1 Atherinomorus stipes
GTCGGAGAGCGGAGTGGGTGGGTGTATGCGTGTGGTGGGGGGGGTACACGGAGGTGTTGGGTAGGGCTGGGCGGTGTGGGCGGAGGTTCGTATCTCGGTATCCGTGCCGGGCATCTTGGTGTCGGTGTGGTGCGGTGTGGCTGCGGGTTGGTTGGGGGCCGGGCGCTTTGGTGGGGGGTGCGGTTTGTTTGTGGCTTCCGGGGGCTTTTTGTGCGGGGCGGGCGCAGGGGGATCTGTATCTTGTATGTGGTTGCTCTTGCGGCATGGATGTCTTGGGTGCCTGTGTCTCGATGTGGGGGCGGTGACGGTATATCTTTCAGCCCTAGTGTTGGGGTAGGTGTGTGGGGAGTGTGTGTGTGAGCGTGGTGGCCGGGTAGGGGGTGGTAGAGGAGGTGGCGCCTGGTGTCAGGTGTATGGGGCAGGGACTTTGGGGTGGGGCTGGCCTGCCCTGGGGGGCGTCGTCTGGGGGGTCCGGTCCTCCTGGGTTTTGGTTGGGCCGCCCGGGTCCGGGGGGGGGGGTGGCTGCTCCTGGGTGCTTGGGCCCTGGGCCCGGCGCTGTCTCCGCTCCGGGGGACGCCCGGCGCCCGGTGGGGTCGGCAGCTGCTGGTCTTGGTCCGCTGGGGCCTGGGCCTCCAGACTGCGGGGGGCTCCGGCTGGGGCCGCCTTTTGCCGCCCTTCGGGGGATGCATGTCCGCTCTTTGGGGGGGGGGTTTAGCTGGGATCTGGGCCTCTGGGTGGCTGCTGGGGGCCTGGGTCGTGAGCCTTGCGGGCTTCCTCCTCCTTGCAGAGACGAGGCTGCATCTGCATGACTGTATCACCATGGAGACCCTTTATTATGCATGTTGACACTGTGACACTGCTTCCCATTGCGATGACTAGGTTGTACCTCTTCTCTACTTCCCATTGCGATGACTAGGTTGTACCTCTTCTCTACTTCCCATTGCGCTGACTAGGTTGTACCTCTTCTCTACTTCCCATTGCGCTGACTAGGTTGTACCTCTTCTCTGCGTAGTTCTGCGTGTGTTTGTATGATCTGAGGATATTTAAGCCACCTGCAGGTCCTCCTGTAGGGGATTGCTTGTTTTGTTTTCCAACAGAGACCTTGGTTGTTTAGGGATCGCGGTACAGATGTACCAGTGAACTGTGTAAGTGGATTCATGTTTTCTCTTCTCTCTCTCTTCCTCTTCCTTACTCCTCTCTCTCTGTTTCACTTTCTATCATTACCTCTGTTAACTTTCATTTCTCCCTTGTCAGGCCCAGCAGTATGAAATGGAATGGTGTAATAGACAAATGTTTAAATAAAGAAATAAAATGAATAAACATGATATCAAATGGAGCCTTATGTTCATAAAGCTCCGCTTGATAAAGCAAAACTGTTCAACAGAATAAAGCAATCAGATTTCCATTCTGCTTGCTTCGATGCTGGACAGGACAAGTAAAAAAAAAGAAAAAAAAAAAAAAAAAAAAAACAGCAACCTATTAAATTATATATGAATAAAACTAAGCAGCTCTGGAAGACGCCATTGTTCCAAATGCGGAGGTGTTTTCGTGGTGTAAAAATGGAGATGTACCGAATTCATGAATTAAACAGTCACGTGTCCTTTGTATCTATGAGGTTGAGACAAAGATTGGAAAAACAGAAATGGTTTTAAATGTTTTATTTCAGGGCCTGATCTGCAGAGAAAAGACAGACAACATCACGAGGCTGAAAAAGAAATACTAAACATGTACATATGCATCACAATTTACACTGACGTGTTCTGGACAACAGCAAAGTCAGTATTAGACTGACATTAACAGCATATACATAGCTATAAATATCAGTTGCATTTAACATAAAGACATGTTAAAGCTAAAAATAGATTAAATTTGCTGGATCCAACTCCAACTTTTTTTTTTTTTATTAGTACCTAATACTACAGTTCGCTTAGTGCGAGTAGTGTGCTTCGTTTTGCACTTCTGGCCAAAAATACAAACAAAAGATAGAGAGAAGTTATTTGTATATTCTCATTTATATTTTTGTATATTCTCACTGCCGGCAATACTACTCTGCAATACCACTAAAGTGGCTTGTGGCTTGTTATGGCTGACAACACGAGACAGCGCAAAAAGGACGCCGAAGGTGATAGCAGCAACGACACCGCTGTTGTGCACGAATTGAAAGCATTGAACGCAAAGATGGACCGTATGCAAACTGCTGTGGAGAAGCAAGTTAATTCTAAAATTGACGATCTTCGTGGAGTGGTAGAAAAGCTGATCGCTGAAAATCAGATCGCCTTAAAGCAAGAGCTGGGGAAAGCTGTGAAAGAGTGGCAAGCTAACCTGGATGGGGAAGTTGGCGTCCTATGTGCGCGAATGGAGAGAATCGAGAAGTTTATTGAAGAAAAAAACACAAATAAGGCGTTTGACCCTGATGTTTCCCTTATAATTGCTGGATTACCACAAGAGGACAACGAGGACCTTAAGGCGAAAGTAAAAGACCTGCTGTGTGCTGATGAATGGGCTATTTACAATATAACATACCCCCCCCCCCCCAAAAAAAGAAAAGCATAAACAAAGTTGTTTGTGGTTATTTATTATTATTATTATTATTATTATTATTTCTCAGACAAGTATCAAATAATTAGATGATGAATCATAAAATAGGTCAAATGTGGAACTTGGGAGTGAGATGAATTACAGGAGCTGTCATTAGTTCTGTAGTAGATTTATTTTCTGATAAAGAAATGGCATAATTTTAATAATTATTTCATTCCACATTCTTTATTTAGATAGGAATGTGGAATTATATTTTACTCTTATTCTTGAACCATTGATAGTAGTTAAAGATATTATTTTAGGCACAATAAAGCATGTTGAATAACCTCTGAGAAGTCTATAGAGAAATATTATTTTGTTTTGTAACTGAATTTTCTAATGACAAGCAGGAGGTTTTAAATATATATTTTTTTTTAAATTAAAAGGCAACGTTGAGTAAACTTTGAATATCATTTATGTATGCTGATGCAGAGTGTTCTTTTTTTATGAATCAAAATTGTCCCCCTACTTCTGGTATAGCCTAACACTGCAGAGTGGTTGTGATGTATTAGATCAATCTAATTACCTGTAGATGTAGTGTACAATAACTTACATCCTGTAGAATTAAAATAAAATTTCATATATTTTTATGTGATTTAACTACGAGTTTTGAAACTGTACAAGTTCCACGTTTCATTGGTATGTGGTAAACCTGTGTATATATATATTATATATATATATATATATGGGGCATATATATATTATAGGCTGTCAAAAAATTAATCTGATTAATTACATTACTTTTATCACTTCTAGAACACATTTAGGATCAAAGGTGTCTCACCAGGAATTCTGCATTTATCTTTAGTAGACTAGACTACTGAAACTCTGTCCTTGCATGTCTCCCTAAAGTCCTTCAGATGGCGGCAGTTTAGTCCAGAATGTTGCTGATACGGTCCTCACAGGCTGACTTCACAACTGTCTTAATGTGAAGCTGAAAGACTGCTCCATTTAACAAAGTTCCTGTCATTTAGGTGTGAGGATGGAGAAGGAGAGAAAGAAGGGGAGAAGAGTGATAAGAAAACAGGGGAAGGCAGCAGGTTGGTCTAATTTACTATTTTGTTGCTAAATAAATGCTGAATTGTAAACAGTTATTTAGTTTAAATTGTTGTTCACTGGCAGGGGGGGGGGGGGGGGGGGGGCACAAAGACGTGTCTGCATACCCCTCAGCCGGTATGTAGTTGCGCCCCTGGGTGGATGCAATTTATATTTGTGGCGATTTGAACAGTAGGATTGGGAATTTAAAGGATTATGTTAATTTAGATGGTATTCCACGAAGAAAGGCACTGGACACGTACATTAATCAACATGGCCAATCATTTATTGAGTTTCTGAAAGACGCTAAATGCTGTGTACTTAATGGAAGATTGAATCCCGAACAAGATAATTTCACATCCATTTCTGTGAGAGGAAAAGCGGTAGTAGACTATATAGTGACACCTCATGCCGATTTAAAAACATGCCTGGAGTTTAGAGTTTATACTCCCCTAGATCTTGTGGAAAGTATTGGACATGAGGCTGCTAAGTTGCTTGATGAGCATAGTAGATTGCCTGATCATGCACTGCTCAGTGTTCGTTTCAAGCTGCTGATGTTACATATCAAAGTCTAGAGGTAAATCAGCGTGTTAAAAGAAGCAGGCTTAGACATCTTCCTGCAAATTTTCTGTCATCTGAGGTATGCCATGATGTACTTTTTGGAACTGTTGATCAACTGCAAAATGGCAGTCCAACTCAGATTAATATAGATCAGTGTTATAGAAAATTGTGTGACTTTTTGCACAGTGAATTAGATAAATATTGCGTGGACAGAAAATCAGAGAGGAGGGAAAAAATTTAGATTTAAACAACCCTTTTTGGAATTCAGAATTGAATGAAACTTGGAATAATATGCGTAGGGCAGAAAAAATGTTCCTTGGTTGTAAAGATAGTAGAAGGAGGGTCTTGCATGAGGAATTTAAACTCTGTCAGAATATTTTCGATAGAAGGTTGCGTTTTTTCAAGCGACGCTTTAAGAGGGGGAAAGCATTACAATTAGAACAATCTCAGTTTAGTAACCCTCAGTTATTTTGGAGAGAAATAAACAGGCTTGGTCCACAAAAAAGTAAGTTAATTCCCCAGGAAATAGTATTGGAAAACGGGGAATTTTCCTTTGAAAGGGGCCATGTATTAAAAAGATGGGAGGATGATTACAGTAGTCTTTATGACTGCCGTAATGACCTGCCTTTCAATGATCAATTCCTGGAAGATATATGCTAATTAAAGCAAAGGCTGGAAAGGAGGGTGTACACGATGGGGGACCCCCCAGGGCGATATCCTAAACAGTGAAATTACCTTATTGGAAGTAAAAGATGCTGTGGATAGTGCAAGAGTAAGAAAAGCAGTAGGTGTGGAGGAGCTTTCAAATGAGGTGCTTAAATCACCGAGCCTGTTGAATGTGTTATATTCTTTATTTAAAGTCTGCTTTAATAATGGTATCATCCCGTCTGTGTGGGATAAATCAATCATTATTCCCATCCCAAAATCAGTTACGGCAGACCCCAGAGTTCCCCTAAACTACAGGGGAATCAGTTTGCTTAGTACGGTGTATAAGCTTTATTCTGGTATTCTAAATAAAAAGATTTTCTGATTACTTGGAATCTGATAATGGGCTGGTTGATGAGCAGAATGGCTTTCAAAAAAAATAGAGCTTGTATCGACCATATTTTTGTAGTTTCATCAGTTATAAAAGCCAGATTAGAGGAGAATAAAAATACATTTGTTTGCTTTGTTGATTTTAAAAAGGCCTTTGATTGGATTCATAGAGACCTACTTGAATATAAGCTACTCTGTGCTGGCATTACTGGTAAATTCTATAATGCCATCAAAGCTTTATATAGAGCACCAGTGGCCTGTGTTCAGTTAAATGAATTTAGAACTGGCTGGTTTCCTACACCATGTGGTGTTAAGCAAGGGGATGTGCTGTCACCCACCTTGTTTGCTTTTTTTGTAAATGAATTGGCTCTGGAAATTAAGCAAGAAAATTTGGGAATATCAATTGGAAATATTAATTTGAGTATTCTTTTATACGCAGATGATATTGCTCTGTTGGCTGAAAACGAGTCTAATCTACAGAAAATGCTGAACATTATGAATGGGTGGTGTATAGGGCTGGGACGATTCGTCGACGTAACCGATTACGTCGACGCAAAAAATACGTCGACGCAAAATATGCGTCGTCAGACCAAAACAAAGATGGCGGCGCCATGCGACTTCAGACCAAAACAAAGATGGCGGCGCCATGCGACTTCAGACGAAAACAAAGATGGCGGTGCGATCTCCGTGAGTGGCTCTTCCAAGTTTCCAAAGTGTAAGGCAGTGAAGGCCCACACTCGTTTATCGAAGGTATAAATATATATTAGGGATGGCGAATCCGAAGCCTAATGAGACATGAGACACTTCCGTGAGATGGACGCCATGTCTTCAGACACGTCAGGCCTGTTTGAGACGGTCAGCATGAAGCACGAGCTCCATCTGCTGGCCGTGGGTGGAACTGCAGCTGATGTCAGGAGCTGTCTCGTCTCTGACTGAATATAATTAAAGTCACGTTCTCAACCTCATGTTCGTGTTTCATCTGTTGGTAATAGTATTGTGTCGTCACTTCTGGGATAAATGAAGCATTTTTAATTTCATTTCCAAGTGATTAGCACCCGTATTAAGCATTAACAGACTAAAGATGAAGATGCACTTTTTCTGGAAGCTAGACCCATGTTCAATATAATGTTCAACTCTGAATGTTTACTTATCTTCATTATCTTTTGTTGGAAAATAATCTGTCTTAGCTTAAATCCTCCAAGTTTACATGATCATATTATTTCAATAATGACTTTTTTATTATTATTTTCATGTAAATGAAAGAATTAAAAGCCTGTTTTTCAGTCCGCTGTGTTTTCAACATAAATTTTACATTCTGTTGGTTCATGAAAAACTCCATGACAGGCTGCTGCTCCCACTGTCTTTTTATTCATGCTCTTTTTTACATTTTAGATATCTATATCAGCATATATAAATTGCTGTCTGTCAATTTATGAGGAGATAATCGATAATCGAATCGAATCGAGTCGAATCGAGCTAAAAAAATGAATCATTAGATTAATCGATGCATCGAAAAAATAATTGATAGATTAATCGTTTAAAAAATAATCGTTTAACACAGCCCTAGTGGTGTAACAAATGGAGACTTGCAATTAATAGGGAAAAAACTCAGATTATACATTTTAGGTGTAAACACGTGCAACAAAGTAGCTATGGATTTATTTTTGGGACACAGAGTCTGAATTATACTACTTCCTATAAATATCTAGGCTTTGTCTTTAATGAATTTATGGATTTCACAGAGGGAAGGAGGATGTTGGCAGACTCAGCAAGCAGAGCTCTGGGGGCCATCATTGGTAAAATTAAACAATGTCCCGACTTAGGTTTTGTTACATTCACTAAATTATATGATTTCATGGTTGCCCCTATTCTTTTTTATGCAGCAGGATTGTGGGGCTATGAGGAGGCCAAAGAATGTAAAATGATTCAGACTAGAGCTCTGAGGTATTTCCTTGGGGTACATAAATACACAACTAAGTTGGCTATAGAAGGTGACACAGGTTGGGAAAGCTGTTTGACAAGGCAGAGATGTGAGATGATCAGACTGTGGAATCGCCTAACCCAACTGCCAGAGGGGAGGTTAACAAAAAGGATATTTAATTGGAACAAATGGCATAACTACTCCTGGGTCAGAGAGATATCTTCAATCATTTTAAGTTTAGATTTAAATATACACTTTATGAATAATTTGCAGTGTAATTTAAAGGGAGTTAAACAGAAACTGTTACTGTTACATCAACAGCAATGGAAGGTGGGTGTGTGGAAAAAAGTAAAGTTAAGAAATTATGTTCAGATTAAATATGAGTATTCCACAGAACCTTATGTTTTATTTAATATAAAGAAATGTCAGAGATCTCTTTGTGCCCAATTAAGAGCAGGTGTTTTACCCCTGGCAGTTGAGGTGGGGGAGGTATAAAGGTATCCCTGAAGAACAGCGATTGTGTATGCTTTGTGATCTGGATGTTGTGGAAGATGAGTTTCATTTTGTGTTTCACTGTCCACTTTATCATGATTTGAGAACTGTCCTATTTGAAAAAAAATTCAAGTAAAAGAACCCCTGATTTGTTTTGGATGTCTGAATGTTCAATGTTAAGTTGGTTGTTTGAGGAGGAGGTATTTACTTTAGGCAAGTTTCTGGAGCTGGCATGGCAGAAGCGTAAGAGAAGTCTGTATACTTAAAACACGGCCAGTAAAGTTTTGGTTATGCGTATTGTATTGTTCTTTTTGACCATCTTGTACCTTGATACGTGATGCATGGTTTACGAGTGTCTTGTAAGCCCATGAGGGCTGGGCACCATGGTGTGCAGGACACTTAAATAAAAATCTTACTACTACTACTACACAAAGTACAGAGCTGTGCTGTTAACTGTGAACAATTAATTTTTTTTCAGTTTTTTTTTTTTCCAAAGTATTTAATTATAAATGATAACTTATAAACACACAAGCTGGATAAAATATAAAGTTCCAGCAAGCATCACTGAACATGTGAGGTGAATGTTTACAAACTTTAACTTTTCTAAGATGAAACCTTTATGACAAACAGCCTGGTTGAAACACAAGATCATGTTTCCTACACTTACACAACTTTGCGGATGACATGAAGCTGCTGAAGGGACAATAAAAGTCTGCAACAGGTCATCAGTCCAAAACCAGCCAGTTCTTTCTCTAAGGACCATAAAAAGACAGTTTAATTAGTCAAAATTGATATTTTTCTTAGATAAAATACATAATATGTTATTACAAATTTAAATGATTAAAAAGAAGTATCGTATGCTTTCCTTTATTAATTACTGTAATATAATATGGTCTGTACATTGTAGCTGCTGATATGTTTCTGCTTTCAGAGAATCTAAACAGTTTCATACTTATGTAGGTTCATGTTTTTGGTTTGTTTTCTAATCATAATCCACTTCATAACTGTCACGCTTACCTTACATTTAATTCTTTAGGATGCTTTGGTTTCGTTAAACAAAATCTCCGAGTCAAACCAGCAGCTTATTCCAACGAGCTAAGCTAAACTAGCCTATTAGCTTACCCATAATCTTGCACTGAAGTTAGACGTAGCTTTCTGACTATCGCAGTGAGGAGGGTCACATCATTTTGAACTCATCACGGTAAAACGTGTATTTAATTTTTAAAGGTGACAAAATACTTAGAGGGTATTAAATAAACAGGCTACTCACTTTCCGATCGCCCTTCTTGTTGGTTTGTAAGGAATTAGGGGGTGCTGTCGTGGAAAGAGAAGGGGTCTAGATCTGCGGGTCTGCAGCCACATGCTTCTCTTAAAATGTCAAACATGGAAACAACATATTCTTCTTATCATTTATGTTGCTGTGTTATCACAGACTCTGGATTTACTCTGATGAATACTTTGAGTCATGCCCGTTTTCCACCATCACTTTCCTGCTCCCCCCACCTCGCCTCGGTTTGTGGGCTTTTCTGAACTGAGGTGATGCATTTTCTGCGCCTCCTCTGGCGAGGTTCTGAGCGTGCTGAGCCAGCTATCTCTGACGTCATCTCACTGCATGCCACCTATTGGCCAAGGGGTTAGCCAATAAGATGTCAGGGTCAGAGAGTGACATCATTAAATGAGCAACAGTTCACACTCACCAGTAGGTGGTGGTAACGCAATTCATGAATTGTTAGCCAGGGTGTGTGACAGCAAATGAATGAGAGTGTGAAAGAGGAAATGTGGGAGGGAGGAACTTGGGCTGGAAGAGGGAGGAGATGAGAGTAAGTGGTTGGAGGAAAGGGGGGATGGAGGAAGGAGGCGTATGCTTGTGGGTGTCGAGTAGGAACGGGTGTGGGGGGGGTTGAAGAAAGAAGGGCGCGAATGTGTCAGGTCGGAGGGAAGGGTGGGGCTGGACATGTATGGGGGGAGTGTAGTGTTGTCACGATACTGAAATTTCCAACTCGATACCGATACTTAGGATGTTGCTCGATACTCGATACTGATTTTGATACTACAGAGGTGAAAAAAAAGATTTTTTTTCCTTTTCTCTATTTTTATTAAAGTCAGAACATCGGAAATATAACATTGGCAAAATACAAGAAAAATAAATATATCTTTCTATAAAAAATAAAAAATTTCTGGATATAAGATCAACACATCCAAAAGTATTTGTTTCCCAGTGAATAATCTGGCATGTACATTAGATTTTCGGGCATACCTTTTCCAGTTTCATCTAGAGGATTTAAATATCTTGGAATTAACATTATAGGGACATATCCTCTCTATTTAACGCTAATTTTTCCCCACTGATCTCTCAGACTAAATTGGATATCCAGAGGTGGGCCAGTCTACCTTTGTCTCTGATGGGGAGACTTAGCACGGTGAAGATGGTGATCCTACCTAAATTTTTGTTCTTATTTCAATGTATTCCAATCTTGCTGCCGAAGAGTTTTTTTTATGATGTTAGATCGGGTGGTGCTGGGCTTCCTCTGGAATAATGGACCTTCACGAATAAGCAAATCACTCATACAAACTGGAAAGCTCAGTGGGGGCCTTGCCCTCCCTGACTTCCGGCGTTATTACTGGGCGTCACACATTCATAAGGTGACATATTGGCTCCACACCACCAACACATTGTGGTGCCAACTGGAGAGCCAGTCATGTAAAGTCTCTTCTTTACCAGCTTTATTAATGTCATCTCTCCCGCTCAAACCCTCAAACTTTACTGATAACCTGGTGGTACGGACCACACTCCAGATCTGGTTTCAATTTAGGCTCCAAAATGGGTTTCGAACTGCCTCCTCTCGATCTCCCCTTCTGGGGAACCACTTACTTCCCTCAGCGAACTCATCAGCTGTATTTGCGTGGTGGCATGACAAAGGATTGAAATGCTTCTGAGACTTGTATGAAGATACAAAGTTCTGCAGCTTTGCAGATCTAATATCTCGATATGGTATACCAAATACTCATTTATTTGGTTACTTTCAGGTCCGCCACTGTGCAGCCACTTTGTTCCCAACCTTTCCGGCCACACCCAAGAGATTGTGGTGGGAGGAATTTCTGGTTTTGAACCATAACCACAGATCTTTCATTTCAAAAGTTTACACTTCCCTGTTATCATCTATGGAAAAACCTACCTTTAAGGCAAAAGAAGCCTGGGAACAAGAATTGGGGTTAGTTTTGGAGGAGAGGGAATGGGAGGAGGCAATCATCAGAATATACAAAAGCTCAGTTTGTGCCCGACTCAGCCTTATACAATTCAAAGTTCTCCACAGAGTCCACTTCTCAAAGGCTAGGTTATCTAAAATATTCCCAGGAACTGAGGATAAATGTGACAGATGTTCTCTGTCCCAATGTCATGTAACTCATATGTTTACCTCTCTGCTAGCTCGTCGCCGTTTACTGTTACATTGGAGGTCAGATAGAGCCCCCTCCATATCACTGTGGCTGCAAGACGAACTCTCTTTCCTACAGGTGGAAAAAATCAGGAGTGACATCAAGGGTTCTAATACTTCCTTTTTTAGCAAATGGAAACCATTCTTGTCTCATTTCGCCAGCCTCAGAACTTTGCCAACCTGATCAACCTATTCCAACCTTTTCTATTTATTAATATAATTATTTGTGGGGAAAACTAAAACTATGGTTATTTAATCCCCCCTGCCTTTTCCTTTTTATATTCCTTTTTTTTTTTTTTTTTTTTTTTTTTGGTTTTGTTTGTTTGTTTTTTGTGGGACGTTCTTTCAAGTTCCTTGTTCTAGTTGGGGATGGGGTATAGATGTTGTGAGAATGTTAATATGGGGGGAAAAAAAGGGTGTCAGAACACAGTGTTTATGTTGGAGGAATGTGAATATATTTATTGTATTGTTATGCAACTTCGTTTTGTATCCTCTGTACTGGCAATAAAAAGATTTAAAAAATAAAAAAAAACCTGAGTGAAATTAACATTTTCAAATAGAGAGGTAATATTCTAAAGAGAATTTTTTTTTTTTTTTGTTATACTAGTATGATCCCCGAGGGGAAATTAGGGTTCTGCATATCACCATCTCTGTACTGAGAGTATCAGAGAGCAGTGGGCTGCTACTTAAAGTTGTACTTCATGGTGATTTCATTAATATTTCTGTGTTCTCCATTATTATTGAATGCATTCTGCATCGTTTCTGTTTAAAAAACCTTCTGGTATCTTAGTATCCAGCTGTATTTGTCTACTAGAAGAGAGGCTTGTGGTCCAACGGCAGCTTTTCCGGGTCCTTCTCATGAATTTCCGTCTGATTGGCTGCCTCCCATCAGTGTATGAAGGAAGCTCCGCCCTCCGCTCTTATTTTGTTACAGACAGGAAATAGAGCCGACAAACAAGTTTGTTCCGCTATGCTAACAAACAGTTAGCTAATTAGCTTCTCAACTCCGAAGCTACAGTCGTGCCGTCTTTGCTTCTAGTGTGTAGTGGAGGGTTACCTGCCTTCCAATGGACAGATAGAAACCCCACGTGGGATACGCTATTTCCAATGTGACGTAGAAGTGCGAGGCTGTTCCCGATTCGCTCTTTTCTTCGTATTGTTTCTCTGATGAGAAAGAACAGCCGACTGGGGGGAACGCAACGCTAGCAAGTCAGCATGTGTAAGTAAACAAGGGGAAACCCTCCGTATTTCAGAAGGAGCAAGTTAAACGGGTTTTCAGTGAAAGGAGGCCTTTAAAGCGCCCGGGGAGCAGTTGGTGGGGGGTTAAAGACCTTGCTCAGGGGTCCGCAGTGGTCTACCCAGGGGTCGTGTCGTGTCGGACCCGAACCAGAGTCCTCCGCGCCCAAGCCCACGACACTACCACTGGGCTATCCACTCCCCCAATTACTTACTTAATTGTTTACTCCCACAATTACTTGTGCAAACTACTTTCTGGAGTGCAAATAAATACAAAAGTAAAAAGAACAACAGCCTTAAATCACCTATTTAAAGGGACTTGAGGCAGGAATTTGTCCAAATTTCCCGCACTGCCGTACGTGACGTCAAATGA
>JALJCO010006609.1:0-55083 GCA_023101725.1 Atherinomorus stipes
GGCCCAAGAGCCTCATGATTTTTAAAATCACAGTTTACAAACCGAAAGTTTGCAGAGAGGGAGTGGTGTGCACTGCAGAGAGGTGGTGTTTACACACTGCAGAGGGTGGTGTACTGCAGAGAAGGTGGTGTTTATACACTGCAGAGAGGGTGGTGTACTGCAGAGAGGGTGGTGTTTACTGCAGAAGGTAGAGAGATTAATACTGCAGAGAGGGTGGTGTACTGCAGAGAGGGTGGCGTTTACACACTGAAAGCTACTAGATTGAAACTGCTGGATTTAAAGGACCAGCTAATTCTGGGTTATTTATACTCAGACATTTAGGTGTTGAACCAACTTCTGGTTAAAATAAACCAACGTTGTAGTTAGTATGACCCAAAATCTGGGTCAAATATTCAACCCGAAAGTTGGGTCGAGCCAGTAAGCTGTTAGCCTGCTTTGTTTACGTTTTGACACCCAAACGTCTTCTTCTTCTTTCTCTTTTTCTTCTTCTTGTGCTGTTTTACTGGCGGTTGATTAGCAAACACTTAAAATGGTGCGTTACTGCCACCCCACCTGGTGAGGAGTAACCCGGCGTCTCCAACGTGCCTGTCACGTCATTACAAACTTACTCAAACTGCGATGCCAGTCACATTGGGGCCTCTAGCGCTTACAATGAAGTCTGAAAAAGGTGGATTTTATCTGTCATGTAAACAGACATCCAGATCTAGGACTCAAACCGGTTTCATGTCACTTTTCCCTGCAGTGTAAACATAGTCGTTGGTGGATTGTTTCTTTGCTGTATCCGTGCTTCTTGACTATAAATCTTATACCCTTAGAAAGTTTGTCTCCCTTTAAATGGAGCCATGTTTGGAAGGAAAATGAGTCTTGTCCATTAACGAGCTCAAACCCAGAGTCAGTAGCAGAATAAGCCGTCTGGCATTGGCTGAGAAGATCTGCCACGTTTCCCAGTCCTGCCAGCTGAATCACAGCAAACAAAAACTTCAAACTTCATAGATAAGTGATTTGATACTGAAAAGCATCACATGTTCGTGAATGGTGGTAAATCTGCTGCTAATTAAATGAACAGTCATGCTAATGAAGCATTATAACAGCAGGGATAGGGGAGAGATGTTCTGGGTCATGATGGGATCAATGGCAAATGGCCTGGTTTCCAGCGTACAGCTGACAAAGTCATTCACTTCTGCCGGCGCCCGTCCAGCACACACTCGCTGTGTGTGTGTTTATACTTGCTACATTGTGGGGACCGTTTTGTGAGTTTAACCCACCAAAGTGAGGACAATATTTGCAAAGTTAGGACATTTTGCCAGTCCTCACTAAAGCTGAAGAAAACCCATTTTTGAGGGTCAAGATTTGGTTTAAGAGTTTAGGTTACAATCAGGGTTTGGTTAGGGTTAGGACAAGGGTTAGGTTTAGGGAGTCAGTTGTGGTAGTTAGGGTTAGGATTAAGGTTCTAGGGAGATGCATTATGTCCATGAATGTCCTCACTAAGATAGAATTACAAGGATGTGTGTGTGTGTGCGTGATGCTTCATTGTTCTTCAGTTGCAAACGCAAGCAACCCACCCATGAAGCACGTGGGTGTTAACTTTCACAGTACATATGTGTATTTGACATGTGAGCAAACATGCACCACTTTCACTGCACGCTTTTATCTGATGTGTCATGTAGGTTGCCATGGTTACCAAGTCAGTTCATCCACTAGTGGGCAGTGCTGGAGTTCAGAGTTAACTGCCGAGATCCAGCGTCAGTTTCAGACTCTGATTGCGCCGCTATGTTTACACACGAGCGACAGTCTTTCTGCAAACGCTATATGTATCTCTACAGCTTTGTCAGTTTTGTCAACGTCTTCTTCTTCTGCTTTTTCCCCTTCTGTTCCTCTTCTTTTTCTTTGATTTTTTTTACTTTTCCATAGTTGCATGTCAGCTATGCAGCTCAATACGGCCCCCGGGTTTCTGGAGGTCTTGCTCCATGAAATGAAATGAAATGAAATGAAATGAAATGAAATGAGAAAATACTTTATTCATCCCCCGAAGGGAAAATTCCAGTATTGTAAAAGCTCCTTTTTTTTTTTTTTCTATAAACAAAAGTCAGTCAGTCTTGTTCTTTAGGGTGATGGTTGCTGGCAGGAATGAATTCCTGTATCTCTCCGTCCTACAGCGGAGCCCAGCGCAGCCTCCACTGAACACACTCTGTTGATTCTTCACCGTGTTGTGGAGAGGATGGGAAGAATCCTCCATCATCTTCATCAGCTTGTGCAGCATTCTTTTTGAACGATCAGCTCCAGCGGGCTCAGAGTTCTCCCCAGCACAGAACCAGCTTTCTTGATCAGCTTGTTTAGTTTCTTCAAGTCTCTGGTTCTGATGCTGCTTCCCCAACAGATGCTGCAAAGCTGAGTGCACTTTCCACAACAGACTTGTAGAAGATCTGCAACATGTTGGTGCAGACGGTGAATGATCTCAGCTTCCTTAGAAGTAGAGTCTGCTCTGACCTTTCTTGTAGATGTAGTCAGTGTTGCATTTCCAGTCGAGTCTGTTGTCCAGCTGAACTCCAGGTATTTGTAGTTCTCCACCACCCCTCCACCTCCTCTTCCAGGATGTAGACAGGACTATGCTGCTTATTCTTGCTCCCCTGAAGTCAACAATCAACAATCCATGTTCTGCGTCAAGCGTTGGATGCATAACTCGGGCTGGGGAACACAATCAAAATCTCATATCCCAATATACAGTAGCTCGTTTTATATCCTGATAGTGCTAGGCATAACAATGTAGCTAGTTTTTAAATTATTTTTTGCAAATTCAATTAATGAATAGTTCATATAAAATTGCAATGTGGAAATACCAGTTTGAAATGATATACCCAACCCGGGGGGGGGGGAGCGCGAAGGAGAAGGGAGACAAATAACGGTAATACGGTATTTTTCCAGACAACAAGCAAGTCACACTTGTTTTGATGGTTTGGCTGGTCCTGCTACTGTGATTATCATCCAATGCAACTTATAAAACAAAGTTCAACAAACTCAGAGCTAGGTGGAGCCCAATCTGGTATTTGGAATGGCATAAATAACGTGTTTCTCTGAATATCTTTTTCAAACAAATATTTTTGAAAAATTTTACATTTGGGAAGAATAAAAACATTCCATCACCAAGCTTCTCTCCTCATGAGACTGCAGCGCATGCCCGAATAAGTGAGTGAACCAGTCAGGAATGAAAGAGTTTGAACGGGCTGTTCCAGAGGAGGGGCTGGCTGAGTCTCTAGGCCGGGCTCTCGGATACGTAGTTCGTCATTTAGACAACAGGCTGGGAACAGAGTAGACGTTGGTGTTCGGTTAAGGAGATTAAAACAAAGTCTTGTATACAGCGCAGTCACCCCAATACATGCACATCAGGCACTGTATGTAGGGGTACAAGGTGCCAGGAGCAGATCCAGTGGCTAGTGTTGTATAGTAATGAAGTAAAAACACTTAATTACTTTACTTAAGTAGGAATTTTTTTTTAATTTGTACTTTACTACTTCTATATCTGACGACTTTAATTTTACTCCACCACATTTTCCGAAAAAAATCATTAGTTTTGCTCCTTTACTTGACCTACAAACTCGTTACTCAGTTACAAAATAAGAAGGAACGTGATAGCCAACGGACAATCTTTGTTTTGTCATAGTGGGATTAGTTGCCAATGGTGTTGGAGATACAGAGATACAGATGTTATCATTGGTTTACCCTGTTATGCGGTGGATGAAAACAGCGGCCAGTGGGTACATTTCAAATTGTGGTCGCATTATCATGTCAGGAGTCTCCGACAAGTCGGGTCTGTATGTTATTTGAAGAGAAAGAGGAAGACAGAGAAGCTAAAATGTCAGAGATGGAGGCTGAATCGGTGACTGAAACAACTTGATGACCAGACGACGATAATGATGAACACCCGTGGCCAAACTGTACCCGAGCGTGATCGAGTGACATCATCGCCCTGCAACACCTTTTGACCAAAGCACACGTGACAGAAACAAAAGGAGTCCCCCCTGTTTTGTTTTTACCCAGGGTCACCGGGAAGTGCCCGATTTTTCAACAAATCAACAGATTGCTGTGTGTCAGCTCCACCTCTTTGGTCCGGATCGGTTAGATCAGTACCTCTCTGAAGGATACCAAAAAAGTAGGCCGGGTCGGGTCTGATATAAGGGTACTCGTCCCAGTTTTTATCTGTGGAGATGCAAAAAAACATGGACCAATCCGGCCCGACCCAGACCCGCTGGACAAAACGGGGCTTTTAGTAGTAGTAACATTAAGAACGTTATCCAGTTCAGGGTAACTTAAGGGCATTTGCCACTCCTGGATGAAACTGAGCCTCCCCCGTAGTCCCCTGAGTTGAACAAGTGGGCAGAAGCGTTTTCTAACCGACCCAGTCGTTCTCTGAATCTGGCAGCACTGACTTTAGCTTAGCTTAGCATAGTTGCTGGAATCTGGTGGTTCCAACTAGCACTGCTTGGTGAAAGTGAACTAATTAACTTGAGATTCTCTTCAATTACATTTTGTGACCCGCAGACACTTCTGATCGAGTACAAACGAGGGGGAGAGGGAAAGGGGGGGGGGGGAAGGGGAGGGCGAAAGGCAAGCCGATTTCACATCAAAGGACTGGTTGTGGGGTGATAATAGGGGAACTACTAAAAGGGGGAGGGGGGGTTGAAAAAAGTAGCTATTGGGGTGGTACGAGAGGGGATGGGGGGAAAAAAGAGGAGACGGAGAGAAGGATTCGGAATTCTTCTCCTAAATTTACAACAGGTTATCAGCTTTGAGTTTCCAAGGGATTTCCAAACGTTAAAGGGGGTAGGGGATATGGAGGGGGGAATAGTGGGGTGGGGGGGGGGGGGAGGTGTCAAAGATGTCGCCCGTAGATTGAGAGATAATCAGGATTGATTTGTGAGGAATTTTACACAGAATGGAGAAGTTAGGATGGTGGATTGTAATGAGATTATTCTGATTAATTTGGGAATTGTTTGGATTTTCTTTGATTATTGGGATTTTTGTTACAGGATTTAATTTCAATTATCCTATTTTTGATCGTTTTACTGAATCAGAACCCACGATTAGAGCGAGGCTTTGGAGACAGATGATTATTTGATTTTTTTTCTGGGTTTTATAAATTGTTACTTGATTGTACTTTTGTTGACTTTAAGCTGTTTTTACCTTTTCATCCCCTGCTAAATTGCTCCAATAAATTTAACCCTGCATGAAGAACATTTAGTAATTATGTCACCTTTTCACAGTTCTACGTTTGCTACCCTCCCGAAGGGAAGGGATGTGGTCTAGGTAATTTCTACCTATTTTTAACAACTTTGAGGTCCTTAAAGGTTAGTTTTAGCCTACTTGACATGTCCTGACATCCTGCACTTTCCTGGATGTTAAATAACCTCCATCTCAACAAGTGCTCAAAAGACACTTAGTAGGCAGCTGTCAAGAGAAGGGTGGCTGGGTGGGTGTCCGGGGTATAGGTTGTTCACCCGTAGAGACCCCAGCTGCGGCAGGGCAGACCCTATTGAATTAAGGCAGTTAGATTGTCCAGGCGGAAGTCGCCTCCGCCACTAGCTAAGGATCAGTTTAGGAGTCAAGCCCACTGAGGTGTATAACCCTTGGGACTTTTAGCTGCTAAACCCGTTGATGGAGAGCTGGTTTTCCCGATTTATACCATCCACGAATCGAGGGTCTTCAGACACTGAACATCGCTAACTGCTAGCAGAATGATGCTAGCTACCTGCTGTAAACGTCAGGTGAGAGCGAGCAGCTTCGGCATGCAGTATTACTCTCACCAATCCACGTCACTCTCAGTAGCTGTGTTTACATGGAGCAGTTCTGATCCGATCAATCGCCAGTCAGAATAAAAATGCGTCCATGTAAACATGTCAGATGATCCAATCGGAAATCATTTTCAATCCAATTGAAAGGGGTGGTTTTTAACCTTTTTATGATCCGATCAGCAGGAAAAAAAGGAGCAGGTAAACACTCATTCCGATCATTTCTGTGGAATTTTGTCTCTGCGCATGCTTGAACCAGGCGGGGGCGGCTGACATAGCAGATTCAGGGAGGACGGTGGAAGCAGAACAGAACAGGACTGTGCTGTAAGGCAGCCCCAGATAGCAAATGGACGGCGCTGAGGATCCATGGCAGCTGCACGGTTCGCCTTGGATCTGCCTTGTGGAGTCACATCGGAGGCAACTTGCACAGCGGAAGGGATCCGCCACTGATCCGCGTTCTGACTGGAAATTCTGATGTTAGGCGGAGCAGAAGCAGACCCAAAGCTGCAGCTGCACCTTTGCCCGGATCCATAGCGGATCCATTCATAATCATGTGCTTCAGCTGCGGGTCCGGCATGGACCTGTTATATGGCTGTTTTTATTCCCTACTGAAAGAGTTAATGATTACTGCGCATTTTGTTGATCAAAAGATTATAAGTTAAAGAAAACCCCTCTTCTTATGAACTAGGAGCCATTGCGCATGTCTAAAGCATTACGAACATATCTGTCCATCAAGTAAATACATGTGATCGGATCATTTCCCCCCTGTCCACGCAAACACGTCAGCTGGAAGCTCTGATCGGGAAGATTTCAATCAGATAGATGAATTATTGTCCATGTAAATGCAGCTATTGATCAGTCTCACCTATTACCCATTGAACTGACCGTCAATCACTCTTATGGTCGTACAGTAAATGTGATTGTTGAGCCAATAGACAAATGAAAAAGTTAAGAAATGCAGAGATGATTGGAGGATGTTTTTTCAGCTCCATTACTTTCACAGCTGAAGTAGAATAATATTTATATATTTAAAGGTGCCATGACATCAAATTTCACTTTTCTGGGGTTTTGGGTGTATAATATGATCTGTTGTTCTCTGATGAGGCCATGTGAATGTCCAGAGTATCAAAGTTCCTGTTTATGGTCTGTCAACTTTGTTTCTCTGTCCAAAAACGGTTGAATCAGACAGCAGCTCATCATTCCACGTAATTTAATTGCTCCAATAACAACACACTATCAAGCAAGCAGGGGTTATAGCCAAATAAGGTGTAGCCAATCAGAACAAAGTCAACTTGGTCTCTGGGTAAAGCTGCACATCATTACCGCACCCAACTGTATTACTGAGGAAGGAGGTCCAGCTGCTAAAACAACCCCCCGCTGTAAAAAGTGACTTTTTTTCTTTGGAGTATTTACATATACAGTAATGTCACCTACATGAACCAGTTTTTACTGCTGCGTCATCACTCCTTTAAAACTTTAAATTAATCATAGCATAGGCGCCGATTCTGTGGGTGCTTCCACGGAAAATACCGAGCACCCACATGGGATTGATGGCAAAGTCGGTCTCATCAAGCATCCACTGCAGTGTTTCCCTACATTGACGCAGTCATGGCGGACTTCCTCAGCTATATTATCAGCCCCATGCCTCCAAAATGATTAGAATAAAATCTTTTTCCTTATGGAAAATGTCAAAATTTCTTAACTGCAGCTGGATTACCCGCTTCCTAGAAGCCAGCAGGGAGAAGAACTCTCTGCTGTCAGACGTTGCATTTGCACGTGAACACCACTTTGAGACCGGGTGCAGCGCAGCCAGAACGTGGCTCGGACAGACCTGATATGATTTGGCTATAAGGCTTTAATTATATCCTAAACTTAATAAATGAGGATAAAGTGCTTTTTTAGTGGCTTCGGTTCTTCATTGACTCAAACCACCTGGTAGCCTGCAGTCTCAGAATCAGCTTCATTTAATGAGAAAATAGTACGGACTTTTAATATGGCATAATCCTGGATATGATCACCAATGGGTTCATCAAGCTGCAGCTAAAAGCTGCCGTAAATTTCAAAGAACGAACTGATTGCTGATTAAGTTGTTGTTCATGAAGATTATGTTGCACTGGCTACAATTTTGCTTTCTGGTTCACTTGCAAGCACATTTATTGCTTGGTGTCACATTTGTGAAGAAATCCACTGGTGATTAATTCATTACCAATTTAAATTTTGTCAAATTATTTTTTAAATGGATCATGTTATATTAATTTTGTGGCAAGTTCATTAATTCATTCTACAAAATAATAAGCCACAAATCCCACTTATAATGGATATTAATTTAGCTGAATATTGTCATCTTGTATGGCCTGCACTTTGCACCCTCTTGTAGAAATGTAGATCAGTGCCTGTGAATCATAGCGTATGGGGGAGTGAACCTAATTTTACTGATTATTGCAAAAATTGTTAAAAGAAACATCTATAACGCCTTTAATGAAGAATGTGGACTGAAATGTCCTGCACTGTAACATGTTGCAGACTTTTAATTAGAAAACAGCCTGTTTAACAGTTAAATGTTCTTAAATGGTGGAGCTTTAACTGAAGGTCTGACGTTTGGCCAGGGAAAATTTTCAATTCTTTATCCACACTTTTTTTTTTTTTCAGTTGAAATGCAATGAAACGCCTTTGGTCAGAACATAAAATAGAAAATGTTCTGAAAATGTAAACTTTTGTTTTACCCTGCCCTCTAAGAAACTGTCAAAAATCTTAGGAACTGGAATCAAAAGAAAGGGGGAATTGACTCGGAGCTGGAGTTCAAATTCAAACGTGCCCAACCATATTTATGATCATTTACAAGCACAAATTTAGGAAGCAAAGCGATCGGGGAAGTTTTAGCAGTCACATTTCAGGCCTGCATGAAAAATCTGAAAATGGCCTCTCTCTCGCTCACACACACACACACACACACACACTAGTCGTTGGTGATATTTGGGGGTAGAGCAGAGCAGAGCCACTGATCCATTAAGCGAGCAGGCCCGGCTTGATTGGCTCCGGACGATCCCCTGAAATAGCCAGATTGGCCGTCATCCAAGCGGCCATTTCCTGAGTCTGAGAGGAGCTCCAGCCACCGCCGCTCAAACGCATTTCCTCTCCCAGTATAAAACTTTTATTAATGACCAGGAGTGCATGAGCGGCTACGCCCACTCGCATCACGCCCTCACCCTCATTCACCAGGGAGAGAGAGAGAGAGAGAGAGAGAGAGAGACAGAGAGAGAGGGGATAGGATGATGGAAGTGAAAATGAGCTGTAAAGAGACACAATTTTATACAAGCCAACGAGGAGAGAAGAGAGTGAGTGTGTGTGTGTGTGTGAGTGTGAACTTGCACTGTGAGGACCAATATGCATGTTTAACCAGCAAAGTGAGGACATTTTGGCCGGCCTTCATTAAAAAAGCCCAAGAAAAATCCATTTTTGAGGGTCAAGATTTGGTTTTAGAGTTGAGGTTACGATTAGGTTTAGGTTAGGGTGAGGTTCAGGCAATCAGTTATGGTGGTTAGGGTTAGGGGCTAGGGATTGCATTATGTCAATGAATGTCCTCACAATGATAGAAGTACACGCGATGTGTGTGTGTGTGTGTGAGTCTGAGACATGAGCAGACACTGATGGATGGATCAGCCAATGGGAAGATAGAATTAGGAGACACAAACCAGAGCCCAGACATGAAAAGATAGAGAGGTGGAGAGACAGGGAGGTTTCTATCGGCAGGTCACTGAGTCCACGTGTCCTGCACCGACTCGCACCGATGACGCGGACTTTAATGGATCTACAGGCAGGAATGACACCAGTGTTCATTTTAACAGCAAACTTTCATTTAGTTTTTGTCATTTTACTAAAATTTTGTTTAGTTGTAGTCATAATTTCATCATCCTAATGAAATTATAGTTTTAGTCTAGTTTTAGTCGACAACAATATTATAATATTGTAGTCAACTAAAACACAGTCGATTCAGTGACTAAAATATGGGGTTAAAAGTAAATGAGTAAGTTTGAATGTATAACACATGCACAAACACAAAACACAGAAAGAAAAAGCACATTTTTAAGTAATTTGCCTCGCTGAAGTAGTTATTTTTGAAGTAAGAATGTTCTCATTACTTTAATATGATGATACAAAAAAAAGGACTTGGAAACGTGTTATGAAAATGAAGTAGGAGTCGTGAAGAGGAAAGAAAAAAACAATGTTTGTTTAAATGAACAATGCCTGTTATTCTACGGTGCAAGGCTGACTGCTGTTTAATTTCATTTGTTAGCATATATATGTGTGTATGTATGTATGCATGTATGTGTGTATACATAGATACATGCATATGTACATGCATGAATTTCCCCCCTCGGAGCAATAAAGTATCTATCTATCTATGTGCAGTATGTGTGCATGTATCTACTGTATGTATATACATACAGTACATGCATACATATATGATTCATGCAATCATATATGTATGCATTTATATCTTATCCACTCTTAAAATAAGTTAAAAAAAAAAAAAAAAAAATTTTTTTTTTTTTTTTGCTTGTAATAAGCCAAAAAAAAAAAAATCTGCCAATAGAACACCCAAAATTTTCTTGATAAGATTTCTTGAAATAGATGTATTGGCTTCAAACAAGATCTTATATCTCACTGAAATGTTTCTCTTTAAGTAATTTTGTCTTATTTTGAGTGTGATGAGATATTTTGACTAGAAAATAGAAAAATATACTTGGTAAGATTTGACTTTTTGCAGCAGCCTGCATCATGTCCAACAAGTAATGCAAAGGAGTACATTACTGTCAGTTATTACTGTCAGTTATTAAACTGACAGCTAACGTTAGCCACGTTAGCAAACAAGCTAGCTTACCAATCCAGGAGGAAAGTCGCCATTTCCGTGTTTTGATGCAGTGGAAAACGTTTATGTGGGTCCATCTAGTAAATTTACTCCAGTTTTTGCTCTTCTCAGGTCACGCCGGGCTCTGAAGCAGCTGCTGGACTTGCCGACTCCACTGTTTCCCTGTACCAGCCTAACTGAGCCCAACATACTGTTGCCACACAGAGATCGCATTTGGCCATAGATATAAACACTAGATGCCGCCTTCGGTAGCGACTTCTGTAGCGTACACCGGCTTGGCTGCCATCTTGCAGGTCGCGTTTCGTGCCCCGTTTTGTGTCAGACTGTTCATCCAACAACACAATGCCAGACTTTTGCACCCGTGTATGAATGTTCTCATGATACCATCTATTTTTACTTTTCCTCACCATTTTTGCAAAGTTTGCATCATGACAATTTCTCACATGATCAAAATATTTCAGTGCCACTAAATGATTAAGAAATGGTTAGAGTTTTACTTCCTGAATTCATCCTGATAAAAACATTTGAAACTAGTTAATTAGTGTCACATTCTTGATGTTAAAATGCAATATGCAATATTATCAATATTCTTCTTTTGTCGTGGATCTTTCATTTCTATTTTCATAATAGTACTAAACCATTTTAAAAAGATGATTTGCTGTTTTGAATTTATCTACCAACCAAACTAGTGGAGATTTTTTTTTCTCAATTTTAGCTCCTTTATTAGGTCATTTATTTTTATTATTATTTTGCATTTATTTAACTGCACTGACTGAACCAGGACGTTTTGTTAGGTTTTTTTACATATGAGCAAGCTTGTGAATCTGCTTTAAGATTGTTTAAGTTTATTTAAGATTGCTGTGTGTGTGCAGTTGTTAAATAAGTAATTCAGTACATTTATCTCCTTTTAAAAAAAAAAGGTAATAATATTTTAAAGCAAAGTCTGAAGTTATCTTGCACAAAAAGAAAGATCCCAGTCTGTTTTCACACAACCAGGTGTGCCGTCAAACAATACCATGCTGTTTTTCCCTCCTTTTTCTGGATCGGTATCGGCAGATACTGAAACATCAAATATCGGATCGGATCCCGGTAAAGGCGGATCAGTGCATCCCTATCTGGGACACTACCTACCTAACCTAGCAGATGGCCCACGACCACTCAATGACATGCTCAGGGCCGACAAAGCCTGGATGTGGAGCCCAGCACAGGAACAAGCTTTCACAAATTCAAACAGCTGTTGACAGAAGCACCCACGCTAGCCTTTTATGACATCAGCAAGCCAACAATTGTGAGCATCAACGCCAGCAGCTATGGGTTGGGAGCCGTTCTTCTTCAGAACCACGAGGGACAGTTACGACCAGTAGCTTACTGTTCTCGCATCCTGACTGACGCTGAAACCAGGTACACAGGCCTGGACAACTTTACTGTGCATACAGAACATAAGCCATTGGTCCCACTCTTCAACAGCAAAGACATTGATGCAGTGCCACTTCACTGCCAGCGATTCAGCGCAAAAGCCGAGTATGTCCCAGGCAAACTGCTTGTAGTAGCAGACACGCTATCTCTGCAACATAACATTTGGAGACGGTGGAACTGTTGGATGACATTTGTGCTCTGTAAGAGGCCACACAGGCAGCATGGCCGATGTCTCGTTCATGTCTGGATGACATTAAAGAGCACACAAAGGCTGACATGGAGCTGCAGGTGGTGATGCAGTTTGTAAGCAACGGCTGGAAAAATATGCATCCAAAGTGCCAGACAGCATCGAGCAGGACTATACTGTACAGTGAAAGACACTCAGTTCATGCCACAACTTGCTTCTTTACGGTGACAGAATCATCATTCCCAAAAGCCTAAGGTCAGAGATAGTGGAAAGGCTGCATGATGGTCACATGGGCACGGTCAAATGCCACGAGCACACCCAACAGAGCGTCTGGTGGCCAGGCATTGGCAAAGCCCTGCAAAAGTGGAGTGAACACTGCAAGCTCTGCCAAATAGCAAAACCCACTCAACACAGAGCCACTCATGACAACCCCTTTGTCGAACAGACCTTGGGAGAGAATAACTGCAGACATCTGTGAGGTGGACAAGAAAAATGACCTTGTGGTAACAGACTACTTTTCCAGATACATTGTGCTTGCCTACTTACCCGACATGACAGATGCCACAGTGAGATCCCGCCTCAGTGCCATCTTTGCAAGATGGGGTTGCCCCACAGTCATGATGACCGATAATGGGCAACAATTTAGTGGGTGGCAGTTTCAGGATCTTTCTAAGCCTATGACTTTCTGCATGTCACAACAAGCCCACATTTCCCCCGGCGAATGGTGCTGTGAGAGCTGTGAGAACAGCGAAACACAATCTCAGACTGAAGGATCCCTGTCTTGCCCTTCTCAGCTCCAGAGCGACCCCCATCCAAGCAACAGGTTACAGTCTAGCCCAACTGATGCTTGGCCGTCAGATAAGAACTCCCATTCCCACACTTGAAGAAAAACTTCTCCCTCGGTGGCCAGACATAACCCTGGTGAAAACAGCAGACTCCAGAGGCAAGGCTGTCTATAAACACAGATGTTACTCCAACCGCCTGTTACCACCTCTCAGGCCTGATTGGTCAGCCCATCACCGACTGAACAACTGGTCGACACCAATTACACATGTTCAATCGGCTAAAAAGAACACCGACGGTTGCAGACGGCCGACGACACAAAACACACCAAACTGACTCACGACCCGACTTCAGACGACTCCACAACCACACCAGACGGGCGAAGATCGGCTCGGTGCTTCTCTGCCTTTAAACTCAACAGTCAGAAAGGAAGGACTTCAAATGCTGTTTTTCTGTGTAGATACAACACAGATCGTATCTGATCCGCACCAATGATGGTATTCCGCACAGGAACAGGCAGCATTTGCGTCTACGGCCTTCACCCCTCTCTCAGCCTCTGCTCAAGGAAGAGGACGGAGCAGAGGAAAGAGACATGGCAGAAGGAAACGGTGAACGACAGCAGGATGAGCCGACAACGATGCAAACATCAGCGGCTGTCACCACATCAAGGGGCAGAGTGCCGAAGCAGCCGTCTGCCCTGAAAGACTTTTCATTTAAGGACTCTATAATTAATCTGCTGAAATACTTGTCTAGGTTCGTGTTATTGCTTTAAAGTACAGCAAAAGCAGAGAAAAGGGTTATATGAGAAAAAAAAACCCTGAAACATTCATAATGAAAAGAATCAGGATACAGAAATGTCTATTCATTTTAATATCGTTTATTTAGCACTGCTCAAATTTGATTAATTATGACACACGCTTCTCTAGTTACTCAAAGAAGGGAGGATGTAATGTCCAGTAATGTGGGACTAGCTAAGGCTGCGTAGTGATCACAGATTGTAGGCTACAGAGACTGCAGTGTAACCATGCGCAGTGGGAGTTTGGACAAAAAGGAAAAAGCAGCGTGAGCAGATCTGTATGTGTTCCTGACTGGACTTGCATTGAAGTTCACAAACTAAGAAACTTGACTGTTTATTGAACTTTTACAGGAGACCCCCCACCCACCCACCCCACCCCAACTTTGTCCATAGATAAAGTTTTTATAATGATTGACAAACGCTGTGTTGTCTAGTTTAACGGCAAAGAGAGGTTTAAATGTTATCGTCATTTTCTTTGAAAAATATAAAACATGTCCAGTACTACGTTGAAGCTTCAGTAACATCTGCTGGTCCTCTGTTGCATGGAGGTCGTCATGGATACAACACAAGCAGGAATGTTATGCACAGATCGGACTTAATGTTATAGTCACGTTAACCCACAGCTGTAGATGGCTGATTTCTCCCAGATTTCCAGCAACAGCTCAGCGTCCATCTGCTTCCGAGCCAACGGATCACTGATGACATATGAGATTGATGAGGGGGGGTCCCATTTTGTAGGGGGGACTTTTAGCCCTACCTTTGTAGCTTCATTTTAAGTGGCAAGGGCCAAGGGGTAAAAAAGAGAAATGAGATTGGGCCTCAGTGATGCCCATCGCCCTGCCCGCCAGTGCCTGGTTAGATGAACCTATCCACTACGGCCTGACGAGTTTCCTGATCTTGTGATGTTTCTTGTTTCATCAGGTAAACTGTGTTCAGACTCTTTATTCTTACTGAATATTAATTTTCCTTGATGTTTTAAGGAAAAAGGTGTTTCTTTGCTGTACTTGTCAGGATTTTACACTCATCAAACCATGAGAAATTAGCGGTGGCTGAAGCTCATCGGTACTGCAGTGAGAAATGGGGGTAATGTTGGTGGGGGAGCTGGAGCAGATCTGAGGCCTCATTTATAAAACTGTGTGTACGCACAGATTCAAGCAATTTGCCCTTTATAAATCACACTCTTCCTGGAAGTTTGCGCAGGTGAATTTGGCTCCGCCCCCTTCTCAGCCACATTCTACCATAAACCATTCTACCATTCTATCCCCCCCCCCCCCCATTCAGGAAACACCCACCGCCGCTACTTGACCTACTTTCACTTTCAGCTGTCGCACTTCACCGCTGTATTACAATCCATGGATCGTGTCTTCGATCGATCATGTCACTGTCTGTCACCGATCACTTTTTTCCACAAACTTTCCTCTCCGTCCGCCTCCAAATCTGCTTCAACTGAGCGGTCACCCTGTTCTCCCCCCTTGACAGAATAGAAACTACCTCCTGTTGAAAAATACATCGCCGGGGGGGGTGTCTTCCTTTTCGGGGTGTTTTTTTATCTTTGTCGGCCCCGTCTTCTGGCTGAGGGGGGGAAAAATAAAAAAAAAAAGGATAATCACCTTTTGTTCTTCTCGGCTAGGCCCGACATAAAATAAAACCGCCCCCCCAACCCGAATTTAACCTGTAGGGTAGTCACGGGATGTGAACGTTAAGTTTTGATTTGATTTGATTTCACGTGATTTGAAGTAAATGAAGTGAGGTTAGTTAGTTCTGTTCGGGCGGTGGGGCAGGTGGTAGGGGAGTTTGGGCTTGGTTGGTGGTGGTCGGGGGGTGGTGGTAGGCTGATTCTACTATGCAACAATAAAAACATAAGATCTGATATGGTTTTCTCTTCCTTCATTATAACAATTATACAGATTTATCATATGGGACGACGAGTGATCTCATGTGGTTCTTCTTCCTTTGACTTGGCTCTGCAAAACTTCCGACCGCAGCTCACAAAGATCCAAACGTAGATTGAGGTATTTTATAATTAGAACGTGTGGTGACCATTTCTGACATAGTTGTAGCATCCAGCTGTTTCTTTGCTCTGAGCTTCTCTCTGCTGGACACACATAGTGTCTGGACTAGAGTCCAGCCGCTCCACCGTCTGCAGCAGAAGATCTTCGTCCTCTCCTGTACGGTGTCTGGATCAGCCAGCCCGCTTCCATCTGCTAGCGGTAATTTGCTAAAACAGCTGTCACGGTCCATAGAGAGTCTGGACATGTTCCCACAGTTCCCAGACTCAAACACTTCTTTGAAAACTTCATTTACAAGAAAGCTTGTTTTCATAGACTGGAGCTCCTTTTGCCTCCAGCTAAGCCCCGCCCACTGAAATACGCCACATTGTTTACAATCTGTGAAGAGGTCTATTGAAAACTGTTGTTTCTCTCGTACGTCATGAATCCAACCGATAAGCGCTGTCTCCAAGTCCTGGCTGACTGTTTTCCTCCCCTCCGCTCGGCTTTTTCAGCTCCGGACAGTTTATTCTGTTGCTTTTTTCTGATACCTGATGTGTCTTCGGTCAACATCGCAGTGTTTTGAAACTTTCGCTCTGGAATGTTGCCGTGCAGACTCCAGGACAGTTTCTTTAATGTCACACGAAACTTTCTTCTCTGTTTATCTGTGTCGGTAGTCATCATGTTGCTGCTGTGTTTTGGTTTTGATTCCTCGCATGTTCTGACGGGAAGATGAAGTACTGTGTTCGTGTCTTCGAGCACACGAGCGCTCTGGGCCGTGCATAGCAAACAGCAACCTCTCACTGGGATAAAAGAGGTTTATATTAGAGGGACAGAAATTATTCACTTTTCTCGACAAGCGATGCACGATATAATCGGTCCCTTATCGGTATCGGCCTTAAAACTATCGGACATTGGCCACCCCACCAATATTTAACTGATCAAACTGCTGTTTCTAAAGTCTAAAAAAACCCAAAACTTCTTCAAAAACTTCTTTTTTACAGACTTTAAAACTTCTAAAGACTAGGGGTGGGGAAAAATATCAATACACTGAAATATCACAATATTTTCATATGCTGATATCATATTGACATTTAAAAACGTATCGATCTATTTTACTAACGAAATCTTGCGATATTTCATCATTCTGTTACGAAATCTCGTGAGAATTCGCAAAATATTATGAGATTTTGTAACAGAACGATGAAATCTGGCGAGATTTTTGTAAGTAAAAAAGATCAATACCATGTTTTAAAAGTCATCGATTGATATTGCCATATGAAAATATTGCGATATTTAATGTATCGATATTTTTCCACCCTTCTTTTCAAAGTGTCGGAAACGGATAACAAAACTGCTATTTGAAATGACTGCTTATTTTTTTCAGCTTGAATATTGGTGTCGATATTGTTATCAGCCACACGAGTTTTAAAATATCGGCATATTGAATATTGGGCGAAATGCACCAATATCATGCAATCCCTATTCTCAACGCTACACCCGGAAATTAATGAAGGGACAGTTTGTAGTAGAATAGAGGTCACTATTAGAGGATTTTTACGGTACTCATCTTTCAGTCAAAATCTAAAAACCTGAGTTGAAGTTTGATGCCGCGCAGCTTAAATAACAGTTTGGGAGGATGTTGGGAGTTTTAGCATTTTTAGTTCGATGCCACCTTGTTGATAAATTGGCCCTTTTTTTGCCCATACAGTGAATATCATATTTCTATCTAAGCTAATAAAGCATATTGATCTGATTAGGGAGCGAGTGAGCGAGAGATGCTGACTAGAGTGCGTAATGGGGAAGCATTGATTATGGCTGATAACTCGGGCTCTTTGATGTGGATAATGCAGTCTCTCTCTTCCTGCCTCTGCTCTGCTCCTTTATACGCTAAAATCCTGGGCATCAGAGGTGATGCCATTGGGTTTACTGAGAGAGTTATGGCACATGATGCATAAGCCTGGACAGGAGAGATAGGAAAGATGTGACATCACATGAACATATGAAGTGACTGCAGCATGTGCAAAGGAAAAGTGAGGAGGAAAGATGTGCATGTGAGGGAGAGAGAAAGTGGGAGTTCTCCCATTACAGCAGCTGTTTTAGGAAATTTGCTTTGAGGTGCTGGGTTGGAGGCTACAATGACCTTACAGAATAACACAACCCTTACCGATAAATATTCCATCAATAAACACATTTAAAGCAGAATAACCACAGACAGCTGCTAGAGAAAAATGAAGCCAACCGGAGCACATGTTCACAGCAGAAATAAACATGTTAACAGCAGAAATAAACATGTTAAGTAACAGAAATAAACATGTTAACAGCAGAAATAAACACGTAAGCAGCAGAAATAAATATGTTACCAGCAGAAATAAACATGTAAACAGCAGAAATAAACATGTTAACAGCAGAAATAAACATGTCAACAGCAGAAATAAACATGTCATCAGCAGAAATAAACACGGTAACAGAAATAAACATGTTTAGCAGCAGAAATAAACACGTTAACAGCAGAAATAAACCCGTAAACAGCAGAAATAAACATGTCATCAGCAGAAATAAACACGTAAGCAGCAGAAATAAACATGTTCATCAGCAGAAATAAACATGTAAGTCACAACAGAAATAAACATGTTAGCAGCAGAAATAAACATGTCAACAGCAGAAATAAACATGTTTACAGCAGAAATACACACATTAGCAGCAGAAATAAACACATTGACAGCAGAAATAAACACGTTAACAGCATAAAATAAAAAAACACATTAGCAGCAGAAATAAACACATTGACAGCAGAAATAAACATGTCAATAGCAGAAATAAACATGTCAACAGCAGAAATAAACACGCTAGCAGCAGACATAAACATGTTAGCAACAGAAATAAACATGTCAACAGCAGAAATAAAACATGTAAACAGCAGAAATGAACACATTAGCAGCAGAAATAAACATGTTAACAGCAGACATAAACATGTAAACAGCAGAAATAAACGTGTCAACAGCAGAAATAAACACGTAAACAGCAAAAATAAACACGTTAGCAGCAGAAATAAACATGTAAACAGCAAAATAAACACGTTAGCAGCAGAAATAAACATGTAAACAGCAAAAATAAACCTGTTAGCAGCAGAAATAAACATGTAAACAGCAGACATAAACATATCTAGCAGCAACAGAAATAAACATGTTAACAGCAGAAATAAACATGTCAACAGCAGAAATAAACATTTTACATCAGATATAAACATGATAACAGCAGAAATAAACATGTTCACAGCAGAAATAAACATTTTTGCAGAAATAATAAACATGTTTACGGCAGAAATAAACATGTTTACACCAGAAATAAATACGTTTACTGCAGGAATAAACATTTTTGCAGAAGTAATAAACATGTTTACAGTAGAAATAAACATGTTTACACCAAGAATAAAAAAGTTTACTGCAGGAATAAACATTTTTGCAGAAGCAATAAACATGTTTACAGTAGAAATAAACATGTTTACACCAGAATAAATAAGTTTACTGCAGGAATAAACATTTTTACAGAAGTAATAAACATGTTTACGGCAGAAATAAACATGTTTACAGCAGAATAAATAAGTTTACTGCAGGAATAAACATTTTTTGCAGAAGTAATAAACATGTTTACAGCAGAAATAAACATGTCAACAGCAGAAAGAAACATTTTTACATCAGATATAAACATGATAACAGCAGAAATAAACATGTTTACAGCAGAAATAAACATGTCAACAGCAGAAAGAAACATTTTACATCAGATATAAACATGAAAACAGCAGAAATAAACATTTTAACAGCAGAAATAAACAATATAACAGCAGAAATAAACATTTTTACATCAGATATAAACATGATAACAGCAGATATAAACATGTTTAGCAGCAGAAATAAACAAAATAACAACAGAAATAAACATGTTTTACAGCAGAAATAAACATTTTTACATCAGATATAAACAATATAACAGCAGAAATAAACATGATAACAGCAGAAATAAACATTTTACATCAGATATAAACATGATAACAGCAGATATAAACATGTTTAGCAGCAGAAATAAACATTATAACAGCAGAAATAAACATGTTTACAGCAGAAATAAACATTTTTACATCAGATATAAACATGTTAACAGCAGAAATAAACATTTTAACAGCAGAAATAAACAATTTAACAGCAGAAATAAACATGTTTACAGCAGAAATAAACATAACAGCAGATATATAAACATGATAACAGCAGAAATAAACATGTTAACAGCAGAAATAAACATACGAATAAAGCAGAAATAAACATGTTTACAGCAGAAATTAAACATAACAGCAGATATAAACATGATAACAGCAGAAATAAACATGCTTACAGCAGAAATAAACATGATAACAGCAGAAATAAACATGTTTACAGCAGAAATAAACATGATAACAGCAGAAATAAACATTTTTACATCAGATATAAACATGAATAACAGCAGATATAAACATGTTAGCAGCAGAAATAAACATTTAACAGCAGAAATAAACATGTTTACAGCAGAAATAAACATTTTACATCAGATATAAACATGTTAACATAAGCAGAAATAAACATGCTAACAGCAGAAATAAACAATTAACAGCAGAAATAAACATGTTTACAGCAGAAATAAACATGTTAACAGCAGATAAATAAACTTGATAACAGCAGAAATAAACATGTTTACAGCAGAAATAAACATAAAAACAGCAGAAATAAACATGTTTACAGCAGAAATAAACATTTTAACAGCAGATATAAACATGATTACAGCAGAAATAAACATGTTAGCAGCAGAAATAAACATGATCACAGCAGAAATAAACATGTTTGCAGCAGAAATAAACATGGTAACAGCAGAAATAAACATGTTTACAGCAGAAATAAACATGATAACAGCAGAAATAAACATGATGAATCCAGAAATAAACATGTTTACAGCAGAAATAAAACATGATAACAGCAGAAATAAACATGTTTACAGCAGAAATAAACATATCTAACAGCAGAAATAAACATTTTTACATCAGATATAAACATGGTACACAGCAGAAATAAACATGTCTAGCAGCAGAAATAAACATGAGATGACAGGCAGAAAATAAACATGTTTAGCAGCAGAAATAAACATGTTTACAGCAGAAATAAACATGTTTACAGCAGAAATAAACATGTTTACAGCAGAAATAAAATGTTTCTGCAGAAATAAACATGTTTACAGCAGAAATAAACATGTTACATGCAGAAATTAACTGTTCGTGGCAGGAATAAACATGCACAGCAGAAATAAACATGTTTCCAACAGCAGAAATAAACATGTTTATCAGTTGAATAAATAAGTTTACTGTAGGAATGAAAATGATTTTTGTAGAAGAATAAACATGTTTACAGTGGTGAAATAAACATGTCAACAGCAGAAAGAAACATTTTACATCAGATATAAACATGATAACAGCAGAAATAAACATGTTTTACAGCAGAAATAATAATGTCAACAGCAGAAAGAAACATTTTACATCAGATATAAACATGAAAAACAGCAGAAATAAACATAACAGCAGAAATAAACATAACAGCAGAAATAAACATTTAACATCAGATATAAACATGATCACAGCAGATAAACATGTTTACAGCAGAAATAAACATGTTTACAGGAGAATAAACATGTTTACAGCAGAAATAAACATTTTACAGCAGAATAAACATGTGTACAGCAGAAATAAACATGATAACAGCAGAAATAAACATGTTCACAGCAGAAATAAACATGTTTACAGCAGAAATAAACATGTTCACAGCAGAAATAAACATGTTTACAGGAAATAAACATGTTTACAGCAGAAATAAATATTTTACATCAGATATAAACATGTTCACAGCAGAAATAAATATGTTTACAGCAGAAGTAAACACATTTACTTACTTTAGGAACCATCATTTCTCGCTCAGGTATTTCTGTACTTTAGGATACGTGAACCATCACAATGTAGTCCAGCACCATCAAGACTTTATGCTTGAGTCCTTCTTCCTCCATATTTAAAAGAAATCGCAGAAGTGAGAAATAAAATTATGTATACAGTAAACACGTGTGTGAGTGTGTATATACGTGTATATGTATGTATATACATGGATGTGTATATATGTCTGTATGTATGTGTGTATGTCCGTATGTATATACTGTATATACATGTATGTATATGTATGAACTTTATATATATATCTGGAACCATCATCGCATGCGTCTGGAACCATCATCGCTACGCTCTGGAACCATCATTACTGCGTCTGGAACACATCGCCAATGCGTCTGGAACCATCATCACCTCGTCCTGAAACCATCATTGCTGCGTCTGAACCATCATCACTGCGTCCTGAATCATCATCACTGCGTCTGGAACCATCATCACTGCGTCTGGAACCATCCATCGCTCGTCCCGAACCATCATCGCTGCGTCCGGAACCATCATCGCCGTCAGAACCCATCCACTACCTCATCACTACTGCGTCTGGAACCATCATCACTACTGCGTCTGGAACCATCATCGCTGCGTCTGGAACCATCATCGCTGCGTCTGGAACCATCATCACTACTGCGTCTGGAACCATCATCACTGCGTCTGGAACCATCATCGCTGCGTCTGGAACCATCATCGCTGCGTCCGGAACCATCATCGCTGCGTCTGGAACCATCATCGCTGCGTCTGGAACCATCATCGCTGCGTCTGGAACCATCATCGCTGCGTCTGGAACCATCATTGCTGCGTCCGGAACCATCATCGCTGCGTCTGGAACCATCATCGCTGCGTCTGGAACCATCATCGCTGCGTCTGGAACCATCATCGCTGCGTCCGGAACCATCATCGCTGCGTCCGGAACCATCATTACTGCGTCCAGAACCATCATCACTGCGTCCGGAACCATCATCACTGCGTCCGGAACCATCATCACTACTGCGTTTGGAACCATCAGCGCTGCGTCTGGAACCATCATCACTGCGTCTGGAACCATCATCACTGCGTCTGGAACCATCATCACTGCTGCGTCCGGAGCCATCATCACTGCGTCTGGAACCATCATCACTGCGTCCGGAACCATCATCACTGCTGCGTCTGGAACCATCATCACTGCGTCTGGAACCATCATCACTACTGCGTCTGGAACCATCATCGCTGCGTCTGGAACCATCATCACTACTGCGTCCGGAACCATCATCACTGCGTCTGGAACCATCATCGCTGCGTCTGGAACCATCATCGCTGCGTCTGGAACCATCATCACTGCGTCTGGAACCATCATCGCCTGCGCTCTGGAACCATCATCGCTGCGTCCGGAACCATCATCGCTGCGTCTGGAACCATCATTGCTGCGTCTGGAACCATCATCGCTGCGTCCGGAACCATCATCGCTGCGTCTGGAACCATCATCACTACTGCGTCTGGAACCATCATCACTGCGTCCTGGAACCATCACTCACCGCGCCTGGAACCATCATCACTGCGTCTGGAACCATCATCACTGCGTCTGGAACCATCAGCCCTATGCGTCTGGAACCATCATCGCTGCGTCTGGAACCATCATCACTACTGCGTCCCGGAACCATTATCGTCTGGAACCATCATCGCGAACCATCATCACTGCGTCTGGAACCATCATCGCTGCGTCTGGAACCATCATCGCTGCGTCTGGAACCATCATTGCTGCGTCTGGAACCATCATCGCTGCGTCTGGAACCATCATCGCTGCGTCCGGAACCATCATCGCTGCGTCTGGAACCATCATTGCTGCGTCCGGAACCATCATCGCTGCGTCCGGAACCATCATCGCTGCGTCTGGAACCATCACCATTACGCGTCCGGAACCATCATCACTGTGCGTCTGGAACCATCATCGCTGCGTCTGGAACCTTGAACCCTGAACCATCATCGCTGCGTCTGGAACCATCATCACTGCGTCTGGAACCATCATCGCTGCGTCTGGAACCATCATCGCTGCGTCTGGAACCATCATCGCTGCGTCTGGAACCATCATCGCTGCGTCTGGAACCATCATCGCTGCGTCTGGAGCTGCTTGTATTCAAGTGCGCTCAATAGTCATGCTAACGGACTAAGATGACATGATGCACTTCATATTTGTATAAAAGTGGAGCGGCAAACGGCCAGATTACAAACACTGGACACACGTTTTGCTCGCCGTCCTGGAGATGAACCCGACTGTTTGCCGGCAACGATCCAGGTCCACCAGACCTGCCAGCAACAAACTCATCGTGTGAGGAGCGGAGTGGGGCAGGAGACGCTGGGTGGGCCTGCTATGTCCACGAGAGAGCAAAGAAAATGGATGGACATCCAGAGCATCGTGGACGATTCAGCAGCGCAGGCTCGTACGCCCATAATGGTGAGTCAATCTGCAGTGCTTCGTAGGGAAACCGTGTTTGTGAACGTGGGCCGCTGTGCCAGCTTCACTAAACTTTATAGCTACTGACACAGAGTCTGAGTTGAAATGATTAAAGTGGGTCTCAAAATGATGCGGCGGCACTCCGTGGTGCTGAACTGCTTTGAACTTCAGTTGTTGTATCATTAGCGACATGTAGCATCATGTTGCTGTTCTCTTGGTTTGTTTACTTCATGTCTGTTTGATGGACTTCAGAATAACAGGCGACCCGCTCTCCGTGGTGCCGAAGCTTGTAAGCCCCGCCACTGCGGGCATGCCCGGTCATTTGCCCCGCCCCCCGGCCCGGTTCTGACTTGTTCCACTAGTGGTCCTTATCATTGACATAGCAGAGGTCAGTTGTTTTGTCGCCCCTCGTGGCACAGGTCACATACTGACGGTTGGTGGGAAGAGTCTTATTCAACCTGCAGCCGTTAAAGTCTCCAAGAACAAACACAGGACAGTCAGGAGAGACAGACTCCAACTTGTGGACACAGCCTCTGATGCGCGTGTCACGTTGCCAGATGGAGGAACGTATACAAGCACAAGCGTGAGCTGACCAAAGTCACGAGGAAGATATTTAGGTCTAAAAGTCAGTGCCAGAAGTTCCACATCAGTTGTGCAAGTGAAGTCGGTATCAGTGGCTGCTCTGCTCCATGCCTGACTGATGTACACACAGACCCCGCCCCCACGCCTCCTCTGGCTCCTCATGGTGTCCCGATCCAAGCGCACCGGCGTCCTGAAACCGCTGAGGGTCCGCAATAGTACTGTCCAACCAGGTCTCCGTGACACAGATCAGACCCGCATCCCTGCATTCCCACTGACACGTGATGTTGGCGTGTAACTCGTCCCGTTTATTAGGGAGAGACCGGACGTTGGCGAGCAGGATAGAAGGCAACCGTGGGCTTCGGTGTGTAGGGGGGGGGGGGGGGGTATTTCAGTCTCTGCCGGTAGCGGAACATGATGGTCATAGGCCCCCGTGCAAATATTTTTTTATGTCACACCTGTAAACACAGACACACACACACACACACATTCTTGGACTCGCACACGCACAGTTTGAGAGAACTGCTGTTGTCATGGTGATGGATTCCTGTTCTACCAAAAATGCTGCAGCAGGTTGCGGGTAACAGAAAGTTTAATTCTTTGTGGACATGAGTTACTTGGTGCTGGTGTGACTTTTTGCGGCGCAGCAGTGAGGAAGACGATTCTGCTGCTGGTGTGACGCAGGAGCAGAACAGCTGAAACCAGCATGGTGGAGAACATCCCACCTTCTTTATGCACTGATCTCCCAATCCTAGCCACCAGGCTTCCTCCTCTGACCAGTTTTATAATCCGTTGCGCCGCTGGCTTGAAGATTACGTCCATATTTAAACCCTCTCATGTCGGCAGGTGCTCCGTCCACCTGCTGAATCAGGTTATGAACAACGGTTCTTTACTCTGGCCCAGCAAAGAACTGGTGCCTCTTTAAAATCAGTTTGGAGAGCGAGGAGCGTGTGGCTCTGAACCAGAACCAGCTCAGTAGAAAATGGGCCCATGGTTTACTCTCATCTTACTCACCCCGAGGTATTCCATTCACAAAAACTCAGCCAATCAATCAATCAATCAATCGAATTGTTTTTACATAGCACTTTTCATACAAATAAAATGCAACTCAAAGTGCTTCACAAAAACAAAGACAATAAAAAACATGAAACCCTCGTCCCTCCGCTCACCCCACAAAAAGACCCACATACATATACATGAGCACACATGCATGCACACACCCATGCACGCCCACACACTCACAAAAACTCAGCCAATCAGAGTGCGTACGGCTGTTTCCATACACGTGTCCATTCTCTGCCCATTAAAACGTATCAGACACCGACCGCTTTGTTCGGTTTTCAGAGGGTTTTATGTGTTTTTAAGACAAAGAAAAGGTGAAGCGGTGTGCACGAGGTAATGCTACATGGACACGGGTATTTTTTTATTTACCCTCCCCCTAAATCTGACGGACAGCCTCTTATTTTTCCCCTTCCTTCATGGGCCCCTGAATGCGTCTGGGCCCTGGTGCAGCTGCACCGGCGATACTTACGCCTGTGGTCTCTGCCGAACTCCTCCCCTCCCTCCCTGCTTTCTGATTTGGGTAGATCCGCCCGGCGCTCCGCCGCGTTTGCCCAGTCGGATCTCGGTCCAATTCTGAAGAGGATAATCCACATGGTGTAGGAGAGGTAGATTCTCCCGGCCATAATGTGGTGTTCCACGGCCCAATTCGCTTCAGACGCAAACAGCGGCCCACAGTGAACCAGATCAGTGGTAGGGAGCCCACTTCCTCACTGTGACTCGGAGATTACCCAACAAACAGCCCGCGCTCACGACGCTCCTCCGCCTGTCGCCATGACAGCACCACAAACTAACTTTCATGTCTAATTATGCTTTAGTCTAATACATCAAATAAAAAGGATAACGTTGAATAAATAATCTTAGCTCACGTCAGACAGGTCTGTGACTGTGTCTCCTGGTTCATAGAATGAACACTGAGACGGGAATGAAGGCTCAAGTCGTCATCCTCTTCATCCTCCAGAAGTAGACAAGGCCGATTTGGTGGTCTTGGTCACATTTTACAGGTGTTGATGTAAACAGTGGCCAGGGCTGAGCATCTGGTAGTGTCCGCCGTAGCGTTGACACCTGTGCAAAACACAAATGAAGTGTGATATTGCAAATAAAACATTCTTCATGCATGAAAGGTTTTTATAAAAATGTAGCACAGAGTGATTTACATTTTCAAAAGCAGCCCAAGACATTCTCCAGGTCTCCTGACCTGCATGACCTGTCATCAGTGTCATGCAGGGGAAGTGTGGGGAAATACCGGGCAGCTGAGAGCTGAGCCGGCAGAATAAAAATAAACAGCCCTTCAGCCCTCTCCTGGCTGCATGAACCTTGTCTTTGGGCCCCAGGTCCTCCACATATGGAGGAGGCTGTAATTCTGAAAGATAAGAGCGTCCCAGTACTTCTAAAAACTTTGTGTTATAAGTTAACAGTAACTGCTGTACTTGCATTTACTCCTGTCAAGGTTCCAGCTGATAACTGAGTGGACACAGATCTTGTATGTGCAGTGTGTTGCAACTAGGGATGTGCTGGTTTCCAGTTTCAAGGTAAACCATGGTATAAAAACGTAGCAGAATGAAAACCATTACATTTCCCGTCATACCGTCATACACTGACCCGCGGTATGAACTTCATTCTGTCTTATAAAACACAGGGAGAGAGAGCAAGTCAGGTGCGTGCCGCCCGTCCTGACGCACACTCCCAGTCAGGGTCCGAAATGAACTCTCCAGGCACCAAATGTGACTAAATTTTCCGTTTGGTGAGTAAATCTCAGAGGACGACCCACCACATGGTGAGTAACTGCTTCTATTAAATTAGTTACGTTTATCTTCATTTCAATGGATTTCTTCTTCGTGTTGCTCTGCTGTCTGCCAGTATGAATGACACGCATGAATACAAACGGACACAAACACGCACTCGTGACACGGGAAGACCCCCCACTACGTTACTCCCATTTACTAACAGCTAACGTTTAGCTCAGGCTGATAAGTAGCGCGAGCATGTGGAGATTGTTAGCAGGAGGCAGAAATACAGAAGTACAGATGTTCCAATAAAGAGCATTGTCCAACCAAAATAAGTTGTTTTTATTTACCCAGACACTTAAAAACAACAGTTAAGAGCGTAGCCATGGTATACTGTGAAACCGTGATATTTTAGCTCAAGGTTATCATACTGTCAGAATTTCATACCTGCACATGCCCAGTTGCAACGAGGAGCTTGTAGTTGCAGGTGGACTCTGGGAAAAAAAAAAACAATGAATTATTTAAAAGTGCATTGCTTTTTATTATTATTATTATTTAAAACAGGAAAAAAAAAGAAGAAATAGAAAAAAAAAGAAAAGTGCATTGCTTGAGTTTGAACTACCATCTTTTCTTTCCTCCACATGCTCTAACAGCTCTAACTCTGATACTATTTCTGCTCAATGCCAGAGTTTCGGGTACGAAGCCTCTAAGGGGCACTTGTGGGGGGACAAGCTGTACGTTCTTGTTCGTCTGGCTGCACCGGTGTTGTGTTTTTATAAGGGGCCGCATAGGACAAAATGCATGTTTAACTCACACACACTTCTGTTATCACGCATATACTACTATAATATCTTGCACATACACGTAAAATCAACTCTCACATTCACACAAATGCAACATCTCACATATAAACAGGTGAAAAGTGGCACATACACACTACTGAAAGCTCACACATACGAACTAAACACCCTGTATGTATTTAAATGAGTGAAAAGACGACGTTTGTGGGAGGTTAAACATGACTATGTGCAAGCTCATTGGTATGAATGAGAGGTTTTATATGTGTATGCATACACTAACACGAGTTTGAATGAAAGCTTGTAGTATGTGTGTGAGAGGTAATTTTGTCCCAGAAGCGAGGCTGCTCAGAGCGCATGCTCGGATCAGGCTCGATCATAAAATGCCTTGTAAAGTCCAGTAGGTGGCAGTAATGCAACAAAATTGGCCTGCCAACAGCAATAAGCCTCATGAAAAAGGAAAAAGATGGCTGATAATGTAAATAAAGAATCTGTCAAGCGGCAGCTATTGTAAATAGTATTTTAACATCCTTGGACGCCAGCAGCAGCGTGGCTTCTGCTTTGACAGAGCAAACGTCCGTGACGCGCCGTAACGACACAGTGGAGAATGAATTAGCCTCGCTATTTGTGTTGGAGCGGCCAGCCGAATTTTAGCTGCACCGGCAGCAAAAGCTTGTTTTATTATTTCTACTTTGATCTCCGATATTGAAAGCTAAGCGAAGATTTTGTTCGTCTGTATCTCCATCCATGATCGGGCTGAAAAGATGGAGGCAGCTAATCACGATCCCGTTTCTGATGCTAAAGTGAAAGGCTAAAACTGGTGTCACACCACAGGACCAGGTTCAGGGGAACCTGCAACACCACGTTTCCAAGCCCAGCAGTGTTTTGGATCTTAGGACTTTGTTCTACAAATAAAACGAGAAGGTAACATCATCATCATCATCATCATCACCATCATCATCATTATTATTATTATCATTATTCGACTCTTTGCACTAGTTGGCCAGCTGCTTCTTAATCTCAACCAAAATTTCAACAGATATTTTGGTTGCAATACAAAAGCTATTCTGCTTTTGAAGTTAAAAGTCATTTCTTTAAAAAAGCGGCCATGGCTCATTTGTAATACTATCTGGTTTGACATTGCCTTCTAATAATGTACCCACTTTGGATACATGTGAGCTTCAAATTTACTTTGGTTTGTTTTGTCTTCCATCTGCTGTCAGAGCTGCAACCGGAAGTCTGAGGACATCAGAACGAGCATCTTCCTTTATGTAGAAACAACCGCTTCCAAATCATCACGGTACTTGGTGTCGTTTTTGTTCTTCAGAGCTGACTTTTCTTCCTTGTTTCATGCGAGCACTTGGTGAGGAAGATATATAATATTTTTGTTGGGATGCACTTCACTGTATTGAGTAAATTCAAATGGAAGGAACAGGTAACAGCAGCGGCCTAGACAGGCTTTACCAAGGACTAACTTAAGTGAACATGGCCTCATGCAGAGAGCTCATGGAATGAGTGCAAAGTTGCTTCCCACAATGATACAGACTGATTTTGTCACAAGCTGGTGAGACAGTTTGTCACGGCGGTGTGGACGGCTTTAGCCAAACTGTAATATATTTCAGATGCTGCAACAACAACAGTGTTGTCACTTTTTGTTACAGGAGTGAATAACTTTGGGTTCCCTCAAGAGAAAGGTGTGATTATGGAATCTTAAATACACTTGTAGCCCGGTTCATGTTGGAAAAGAGGGGACTCAACAGACGCAGTGTCATTGCAGGTCTCATGCCATTTCAGTAACTTTTTTAACTTCATGGAGAACCATGGGATACTTGGCTCATTGAATCATGGCCTCTCCACTCAGAGGGGGCGGAGTCTGCCTCAGGTGTGACAACTAACGCAGCACAACAGAACATGGCTGTAGATGCCATTTTTCAGGCTCATGAACATTTTGGAGTGGGGCGACCAAGACGACCTTTACCTGATCTGCGGACAAGCACCAACGTTATTCCAGACATTCATCTGGATATAAATGACAACGATTAACATAATCCATCAGAAATGTAATCCACTGGCCGCTCCAGCACGAAATAGCGAGGCTAATTCATTCTCTACTGTATCGGTACGGCGATTCACGGAGGTTTGCTCTGTCAAAGCAGACGCCACGCTGCTGCTGGCATCCAAGCGTAGGCGCCGATTCCGTGGGTGGTTCGGAGCCCGAGCACCCACGTGGGATTGATGGCAAAGTCGGTCTCACCAAGCATCCAGTGTTTCCCTACATTGACGCAGTCATGGTGGACTTCCTCAGCTGTATTATCAGCGCCATGCCTCCAAAATGATTAAAATAACATCTTTCCACATGGACAATGTCAAAAATCTCTTAATAGAAGCTGGATTACTGCTTTCAGAAGCCAGCAGCAGTAAAACTCTGCTGTCAGACATCGCATTTGCACGTGAACGCAGCATGGAGACCAGTGTCAGGATGAAAACAGCGCAGCTAGAACGTGGCGCGCACAGGCCTTATGTCAATTGGCCATATGGCTTTAATTATATCCTTAACTTAACAAATGAGGATTAAGTGTTCTTAGTGGCTTTGGTTCTTCATTGAATCAAACCACCTCACAGTCTCAAAACAGCCTCGTTTAGGCCGCATGAGAAAATGCGGACTTTTAATATGGCATGGTCCTGGATATAATCACCAATGGGTTCATCAAGCTGCAGCTAAAAGCTGCCATCGGCTACATTTCAAAAAACAAAACACAATGGTGAGTGGGAAAAAAAGATAGCTATTAGGTTGCTGATTAAGTTCTTAGTTAAGATTATGTTGCACTGGCTACGAATTTGCTTTCTGGTTCACTTGCGAGCGCATTTATCGCTTGGTGTCACATCTGTGTAGCATTCTGCTGGTGACTAATTTATTACCAATTTTAATTTCGTCAAATTATTTTTTAAATGGATGTTATATTTGTTAATTTTGTGGTGAGTTCATAAATTCATTTTACAAAATGATAAGCCACAAATTCCACTAATAATGGAATATATTTTCAGCCGCACAAAGTTAGGCACGTCATCAAGCTGCCTAATGCTAACCTGCTAACAGTAGTCCGCCAGCTACTACTCTGTTAAACTTTGTTAATCGGATAAACGCCAATGCCAAGTTTTCATTCCAGACTGAAGTGACGCTGAGGAAGAAGTGGATCAAAACGACCGATTCGCCGCGGTGAAGGACCGAACTTTATAATAAAACGACACACGTTTGTTTGTGGCCGGCAGACTGCGCAGTCGTGTTAGCAGGTTAGCATTAGCCAGCTTGATGACGTGCCTAACTTTGTGCGGCTGAAAACACACAAGCATCTGAAAGCGTCTCCTTTCTTGGCAGTCCCCAGTTGTTCCACTGGAAACGGGGGGGTACAGACCCGATTTTCAGATGTTTGTGTGTTTTAAGACGCACAATGTTAAGCACGTCAGTAAACGCTAGCTGGCTAATGCTAGCATGCTGTGAAGTGCCGGTGTTGTGCCCCACCGGCGACAAACAAACGTGTGTTTTATTATAAAGTTCGGCCCTTCACCGCGGCGAATCGATCGCTTTGATCCAGCTTTTGATCCAGTATCACTTCAGTCTGGAATGAAAACTTAAGTATGTTTGGAGTTTATCCAATTTAAACAGTATAACAGAGCAGGAACGGCTGTCGTTAACATGGCCCGGAAGAGGAAGTGTCCAAATACCGGGAACTTCCGGTAAGCGTGATAATCCCCTATTCCAGTCCTCAAGGGCCGGTGTCCTGCAGGTATTGGGAGCTCCCTTGCTGCAACACACCTGACTCCAATCAATGGGTAATTGGCCAACGTCACAAGGTGTGCTGCAGCAGGGCAGCTCATAATACCTGCAGGACACCGGCCCTCAAGGACCGGAATTGGTAATCCCTGTTCTAGCCACTTGTTAAATTTAGTTGATGCAGTAATTTTATAAGGTAATCGTGGTCTCAGCCTGTGACTTTAGATATTTGAACTGCAAGCCAGCGTTAGCGTGTTGTTAGCGTTAGCATACAGTCCATCAGTTTACTCAACGATCAAACCGTAAACAGCTTGCAGATTTGTAACTTTATTACTTCAGTAGACATCGTGTCTCTAACTTTGGGCTCAGACTGAGTGTAATGTGGTTAAATTAGAGACCAACGCATCCAAGCAGCTCATGCGTGTGCGCGACATTAGTGTCACTTCCACTTGTCGCCAGAGGGGGCGAACTTCTGGAAAAAAGCTGGAACTTGTGCTGTACTCCTTCAATGGCAAACGAATAATAAATGGAATAGGGGTTAAATAAAAATGACATGCTAACCTATTTAAATGCATCATATTCTTCCATAAGACAAATATTAGTGTGATGATTGTAAGAGTTTGAGATGATAATGTTATGAGATCATTGCTAGGATGCACATCAGCCATGTTTCTGGTAAAATGAAGATATTCCACTGACAAACATTAACTAACAACAGTACAGAAACTGAAGAAAACCATGAACTGTTAACTGCCTGTTCAGTTCTGCAAAATGCAGTAAAACAGTCATTTTCTAATAAGTCCAGAATTACCAGACCTCCCCGTGTACACTCGGAGCCTCCGTGCATATGTGGTCCCAGGTTTTCGAGCCAAATTTTTCCAGGTTTGGAGGGCATTGACTGTCTGAATGAACAGCGCCCCCTAAAAGAGACCAGCAGTTCACGACGCAGACTTTCCTCCTTGTATGGAACAGCTTACGGAGAAGGGCCCTGCATTTGCTCCACGGGTTTGTCATCAAACTGCAGGTCCAGGTTCTCTCCCAAAATCTCCCTCCAGTCATCGTTGCAAACAAACTGACCTATGGCTGAGCCACGCCCCCTCCACTCGGACAGACAATCAGCATTCAATGACAGGCGCTATGTGACGTCTAAGGAGATGACAGCAGACAGCAGACGCGGGATCAAACAGAGACCATGACGAGATAAATAAAAACCATTACAAGAAAAAAAACATTGTTCACATGTCTGAAACTGTGAGTATAAACCAGCCTGTGAATCTCTGCAATGTGACGACTGTCGCTCCCTCAGTTTCTTACACAAACTACTGCAGGACTGCCGGTGTTGTACAGAAAAGTGATGGTCTGCCAAAACAGCACACCTATACTACACCTATACTACACCACACATATACTACACCATACCTGTACTACACCACACCTATACCACACCTATACTACACCACACGTATGCTACACCTACACTACACCACACTTATATTACACCTATACTACACCAAAGCTATACTACACCTATACTACACCACACCTGTACTACACCACACCTGTACTACACCTATACTACACCCACACCTGTACTACACCTATACTACACCACACCTGTACTACACCTATACTACACCACACCTATACTACACCTATACTACACCACACCTATACTACACCACACCTATACTACACCTATACTACACCACACCTATACTACACCATACCTGTACTACACCACACCTATACAACACCTATACTACACCACACCTGTACTACACCACACCTATACAACACCTATACTACACCACACCTGTACTACACCTATACTACACCACACCTGTACTACACCTATACTTCACCACACCTGTACTACACCACACTTATACTACACCACACCTATACAACACCTATACTACACCACACCTATACTACACCTATACTACACCACACCTATACTACACCTATACTACACCACACCTGTACTACACCTATACTACACCACACCTGTACTACACCTATACTACACCACACCTGTACTACACCTATACTACACCACACCTGTACTACACCTATACTACACAACACCTGTACTACACTTATACTACACCACACCTATACTACACCACACCTGTACTACACGTATACTACACCACACCTATACTACACCACACCTGTACTACACGTATACTACACCACACCTATACTACACCTATACTACACCACACCTATACTACACCTATACAACACCACACCTGTACTACACCAATACTACACCACACCTGTACTACACCTATACTACACCACACCTGTACTACACCACAATTATACTACACCACACCTGTACTACACCACACCTGTACTACACTTATACTACACCACACCTATACTACACCTATACTACACCACACCTATACTACACCTATACAACACCACACCTGTACTACACCAATACTACACCACACCTGTACTACACCACAATTATACTACACCACACCTGTACTACACCACACCTGTACTACACGTATACTACACCACACCTATACTACACCTATACTACACCACACCTATACTACACCTATACAACACCACACCTGTACTACACCAATACTACACCACACCTGTACTACACCTATACTACACCACACCTGTACTACACCACAATTATACTACACCACACCTGTACTACACCACACCTATACAACACCTACACTACACCACACCTGTACTACACCGATACTACACCACACCTGTACTACACCTATACTGCACCACACCTGTACTACACTTATACTACACCACACCTATACAACACCTATACTACACCACACCTGTACTACACCACACCTATACTACACCAAACCTGTACTATACCACACCTATACTACACCACACCTATACTACACCTATACTACACCACACTTATACTACATGTATACTACACCACACCTGTACTACACCACACCTATACAACACCTATACTACACCACACCTGTACTACACCACACCTATACAACACCTATACTACACAACACCTGTACTATACTACACCTATACTACACCACACCTATACTACACCACACCTATACTACACCACACCTGTACTACACCACACCTGTACTACACAACACCTGTACTACACCACCCCTGTACTACACCACACCTATACTACACCACACCTGTACTACACCACACCTGTACAACACCTATACTACACCGTACCTATATTACACCACACCTGTACTACACCGCACCTGTACCACACCTATACTACACCATACCTATACTACACCTATACTACACCACACCTATACTACACGTATACTACACCACACCTGTACTACACCACACCTATACAACACGTATACTACACAACACCTGTACTACACCACACCTATACAACACCTATACTACACCACACCTGTGCTACACCACACCTATACAACACCTATACTACACCACACCTGTACTACACCACACCTATACAACACTTATACTACACTACACCTGTACTACACCACACCGATACAACACCTATACTACACAACACCTGTACTACACGTATACTACACTACACCTGTACTACACCCACCTATACAACACCTATACTACACAACACCTGTACTACACCACACCTGTACTACACAACACCTGTACTACACAACACTTGTACTACACCACACCTGTACTACACCACACCTATACTACACAACACCTGTACTACACCACACCTGTACTACACCACACCTGTACAACACTTATACTACACCACACCTGTACTACACTACACCTATACTACACGTATACTACACCACACCTGTACTACACCACACCTATACTACACCACACCTGTACTACACCACACCTATACTACACCACACCTGTACTACACAACACCTGTACTACACCACACCTATACTACACAACACCTGTACTACACCACACCTGTACTACACCACACCTGTACTACACCACATCTATACAACACCTATACTACACAATACCTGTATTACACCACACCTGTATTACACCACACCTGTACTACACCACACCTATACTACACGTATACTACACCACACCTGTACTACACCACACCTATACAACACCACACCTATACTATACGTATACTACACCACACCTGTACTACACCACACCTGTACTACACGTATACTACACCACACCTGTACTACACCACACCTATACTACACGTATACTACACCACACCTGTACTACACCACACCTATACTACACAACACCTGTACTACACCACACCTATACTACACCACACCTGTACTTTACTACACCTATACTACACAACACCTATACTACACCATACCAGTACTACATCACACCTATACTACACCACACCTGTACTACACCACACCTGTATTATACTACACCTGTACTACACCACACCTGTACGATACTACACCTGAACTACACCACACCTTTACTACACCACACCTGTACTACACCACACCTATACTACACAACACCTGTACTACACCACACCTATACTACACCACACCTGTACTTTACTACACCTATACTACACAACACCTATACTACACCATACCAGTACCACATCACACCTATACTACACCACACCTGTACTACACCACACCTGTATTATACTACACCTGTACTACACCACACCTGTACGATACTACACCTGTACTACACCACACCAGTACTACACCACACCTGTACTACACCACACCTGTACTATACTACACCTGTACTACACCACACCTGTACTATACTACACCTGTACTACACCACACCTGTACTACACCACACCTATACTACACCACACCTGTACTACACCACACCTGTACTACACCACACCTGTACTATACTACACCTGTACTACACCACACCTGTACTACACCACACCTATACTACACCACACCTATACTACACCACACCTGTACTACACCACACCTGTACTACACCACACCTGTACTATACTACACCTGTACTACACCACACCTGTACTACACCACACCTGTACTACACCACACCTATACTACACAACACCTGTACTACACCACACCTGTACTACACTACACCAGTACTACACCACACCTGTACTACACCACACCTATACAACACCACACCTGTACTATACTACACCTGTACTACACCACACCTGTACTATACTACACTTGTACTACACAACACCTGTACTACACCACACCTATACTACACGTATACTACACTACACCTGTACTACACCACACCTATACAACACAACACCTGTACTACACCACACCTGTACTACACAACACCTGTACTACACCACACCTGTACTACACCACACCTATACTACACAACACCTGTACTACACTAACCTGTACTACACCACACCTGTACTACACCACACCTGTACAACACTTATACTACACCACACCTGTACTACACTACACCTATACTACACGTATACTACACCACACCTGTACTACACCACACCTATACTACACCACACCTGTACTACACCACACCTATACTCCACCACACCTGTACTCACACAACACCTGTACTACACCACACCTATACTACACAACACCTGTACTACACCACACCTGTACTACACCACACCTGTACTACACCACATCTATACAACACCTATACTACACAATACCTGTATTACACCACACCTGTATTACACCACACCTGTACTACACCACACCTATACTACACGTATACTACACCACACCTGTACTACACCACACCTATACAACACCACACCTATACTATACGTATACTACACCACACCTGTACTACACCACACCTATACTACACGTATACTACACCACACCTATACTACACGTATACTACACCACACCTGTACCACACTACACCTATACTACACAACACCTGTACTACACCACACCTATACAACACCACACCTATACTATACGTATACTACACCACACCTGTACTACACCACACCTATACTACACGTATACTACACCACACCTGTACTACACCATACCTGTACTATACCACACCTGTACTACACAACACCTATACTACACCACACCTGTACTTTACTACACCTATACTACACAACACCTATACTACACCATACCAGTACTACATCACACCTATACTACACCACACCTGTACTACACCACACCTGTATTATACTACACCTGTACTACACCACACCTGTACGATACTACACCTGTACTACACCACAGCTGTACTACACCACACCTGTACTACACCACACCTATACTACACAACACCTGTACTACACCACACCTATACTACACCACACCTGTACTTTACTACACCTATACTACACAACACCTATACTACACCATACCAGTACTACATCACACCTATACTACACCACACCTGTACTACACCACACCTGTATTATACTACACCTGTACTAAACCACACCTGTACTACACCACACCTGTACTATACTACACCTGTACTACACCACACCTGTACTACACCACACCTGTACTATACTACACCTATACTACACCACACCTGTACTATACTACACCTGTACTACACCACACCTGTACTACACCACACCTATACTACACCACACCTGTACTACACCACACCTGTACTACACCACACCTGTACTATACTACACCTATACTACACCACACCTGTACTACACCACACCTATACTACACCACACCTATACTACACCACACCTGTACTACACCACACCTGTACTACACCACACCTGTACTATACTACACCTGTACTACACCACACCTGTACTACACCACACCTGTACTACACCACACCTATACTACACAACACCTGTACTACACCACACCTGTACTACACTACACCTGTACTATACCAGACCTGTACTACACCACACCTATACAACACCACACCTGTACTATACTACACCTGTACTACACCACACCTGTACTATACTACACTTGTACTACACAACACCTGTACTACACCACACCTATACTACACGTATACTACACTACACCTGTACTACACCACACCTATACAACACCACACCTGTACTATACTACACCTGTACTACACCACACCTGTACTATACTACACTTGTACTACACAACACCTGTACTACACCACACCTATACTACACGTATACTACACAACACCTGTACTACACCACACCTGTACTACACAACACCTGTACTACACCACACCTGTACTACACCACACCTATACTACACAACACCTGTACTACACCACACCTATACTACACCACACCTGTACTACACCACACCTGTACAACACCTATACTACACCACACCTGTACTACACCACACCTATACTACACCACACCTGTACTACACCACACCTTTACTACACCACACCTGTACTACACAACACCTGTACTACACCACACCTATACTACACAACACCTGTACTACACCACACCTGTATTACACCACACCTGTACAACACCTATACTACACAACACCTGTACTACACCACACCTGTATTACACCACACCTGTACAACACCTATACTACACAACACCTGTATTACACCACACCTGTACTACACCACACCTGTACTATACTACACCTGTACTACACCACACCTATACAACACCTATACTACACAACACCTGTACTACACCACACCTGTACAACACCTTTACTACAAAACACCTGTACTACACCACACCTATACAACACCTATACTACACAACACCTGTATTACACCACACCTGTACAACACCACACCTATACTACACGTATACTACACCACACCTATACTACACCACACCTGTACTATACTACACCTATACTACACAACACCTGTACTACACCACACCAGTACTACACCACACCTGTACTATACTACACCTATACTACACCACACCTATACTACACCACACCTATACTACACCACACGTGTATTATACTACACCTGTACTACACCACACCTGTACTATATTACACCTGTACTACACCACACCTGTACTACACCACACCTGTACTACACCACACCTGTACTACACCACACCTGTACTACACCACACCTATACTACACCACACCTGTATTATACTACACCTGTACTACACCACACCTGTACTATACTACACCTGTACTACACCACACCTGTACTACACCACACCTATACTACACCACACCTGTACTACACAACACCTGTATTATACTACACCTGTACTACACCACACCTGTACTATACTACACCTGTCGTACACCACACCTGTACTACACCACACCTATACTACATGTATACTACACCACACCTATACTACACCACACCTGTACTACACCACACCTATACTACACACCTGTACTACACCACACCAGTACTACACCACACCTGTACTATACTACACCTGTACTACACCACACCTGTACTACACCACACCTGTACTATACTACACCTGTACTACACCACACCTGTACTACACCACACCTGTACTACACTACACCTGTACAACGCCTAAACTAGCACTTTTGGCTAGCTTTAGCTAACTCAAACTAGGGATGTCAAAGGAAACTTCATATTTCTTTCCAGCAAAGTGACGACATGTTGCCTCAAATACGATGTTGCTTTACCTTAGAACAGATTCAGACATGCTTGTTCATTTTATCCACATTCAGCTGATGTCAGATTCAGGTCTGCAGCATAACTTTATCCAAAGCAGACACTTTCCTCGTTTCAGATGTGGCTTGGGAAAGGGCAAAAATCCACCCCGTCGCCCAGCCTCTCAGGATACCTCGTGTCGGAGTTGCATGTACCACATGAACGCCGTTTGACCATTTTAAACTAAAAAAACACATAAAGACATAAAAATGAACAAAAACGGACTAATTTCAATGCACTTCAATGGACGTTCAAGCAGAGAATGTCCCAGTGTATTGGGTTAGTTGTTCGCGCTGTGATTGGCTCATCGTGTTTGGGGGCGTGGTTTAGACACAGGTCAATTGTCCGGCCCATCTCTTCGTCCCATCCATGTTTTTACTTGAACACCCCTCCCAGGTTCAGCAGCCCTCGGTAGGCCTGCAGCTCCTCCTCACCCACATCCGTTCACTGACCTCCTCGCCTACAGGTTTGTCAAACTCGAGATTATTTGCAGAATTTCCTCATCAAAAAATAGGTATAAGGAAGTCTCAGTACTACGGATCCAGGCATGAGCATGATGGGTTGGTCCTGCAGTTAAGACGGGAGGAGGGAATAATGCAAGGATTCCCTGGCCTCAGAAAACCTCCTTTGGATGCCAAAGTTCTTCCTCCTGACTCTCAGAAGAGTCTTCACCGCTGTAGTCGTCCTCACATTCCTCAGGTCAGCTTCATGTCTGCAGCGTTGCATTCTGTCTGCTGGAGAAATGAGCCGAGACGAGTCTGGGAATGACGCCAAACATGCACCTGCAGGGACATCTTATATGTGCGTCCAACAGGAGAGCAGATGCTCGCTCTCAGGAAAAAACATAAAGTTCATTAGTTATTTCAGTTTACACACACACACACACAAAATAAATTCTCATCCACATTAAAGGAACAGTCCACCCACAGAATGATGGTCCTTCATCTTCAACTCACCCTCATGCTGAGCCAGACTGTGGAGCACTATTTTAATATCTCAAATGCAGCCGGAGATTCAGGGGGGTTTTCGTTATATAATGGAGTTCAGCGGCGACTGAACCAAAAAGGTCCATAAAAGTCCACAAAAACTTCCTCCATACTGCTCGTCCAATGTAATCCAAGTGTCCTGAGTGGGTAGCGTCCAGAATTTACTGGAAACATCATTTACTAGATTTTTATAGCCTAAACAGTAGAACATCTATCTGTCACAAAGCGCGCCCCTGCGAGTCCACGACACTACGGAAGCCACGGCAGACGAGATCGCGCGTTCCCTTTTTCTTTTTTCCTTTGTTTTACATCGGTAGTGAACCCCTCTTGTGTTTGTCTGCAGCTCGGTCACTCTTAGCACAATGGAAACAGTGAATTTCTTCTAAGCTTGCATTATCGGCAGTGTAGGCCTGAACATCGCGGCTTCCGACATTCTCCTTCAACCTAAAACCTGCTTTTAACCCTGGTTTGAAGGGGAATTTATGGGAAAACTACTGTCATATATATCAGGATAACAGTAAATATGTGCTTATAATGGGAGTTGATGGGACCAAATCAGTCCAGAACTCAAGAGAGTCAGCACATTTCACATCTCACATCTATGCATCTTGCAATCTTGCGATCATGACATTATAAATATGAAAGAGAATCCTGGCCAAGGTTAATACAATTAAACTTTACTAAACTGAGTGAGATATTGAGATTTAAAAAACTGAGTAAGTAGAAAGTACCAGTTTAGTCCCCAAAGATTCCCCAAGGGAAGAGATGTGGTATATAAATGTGCCAGGCCAAACCTGATGTCTGAGGACAACACGGTGCAGTGAAGGGTTAGTATGTTGTTGCATTTGAACTTTATTCTGCATTCAGTTTTTGTGAAAAAGCTTGTTAAATGAAGCCCGTTTGCTTCCCTCTCTGAGATCAGTTGCTGGAGTCAAAATGGTTGACGAGCAGCCGAATGAGCCGAGCCCTGTAGAGCTGATGACCTCATCCTCATGTCTCCGCTCGACCTCGCCGACCCTGGAGTCAGGCAGAGCCAAAGCGCGCTCTGCTGGACAAACAGAAGACCTGCAGGAGGAGACGGGAGCTACGTGTCCATGCAGATGCTCACAGCAAAGACAAAAACACACAAAGGGTTCTCTGAGTCCAAGTGGAGCGTCTCCCTGACAGAATGAAAGCTGCAGTTTTAAAGCATCGCTGTTTGTTGTTTTCCAGCTGCTCGGTTCATGTGATGATGCTTCCTTCACATCACTGAGATATCTGCCTGCAGTCTGGAACATCTAGATTCATGTGAAGAAGGACTCCATGTCCTCTCTGGGATGACTGAGTTTTTATTTCATTTATTTAACGGTGCAGGAAAATCCATTGGTATCAATCATTTTCACTTGTAAAGCCTTTATGTTCATACGTCTGCTTTTAAGGCTCAGTTCTGATTTTTTGCTGAGATCTGATCTTTTTTTTCTTTGTTTGTCCACGTTATGAATGAATGTGAGCTCCATCAGACAGAGGTGGGCTGATGAAGCTGAGAAGCTTTCCAGGCTTTTGTGTGATTGTAAAGCCTCATCAGACAGACCACGGCAGTGACACCTGGTGGTCATCTGGTGTCATCGCAGCTACAACCGTCAGATGATTGACAGGAGTTTACAGCTGTGTGAAAAAGTGTTTCCTCCTTCCTGATTTCTCACGTTTTTGCATGTTTGTCACACTTAAATGTTTCAGATCATCAAACAAATTTAAATATCAGACAAAGATAACACAAGTAAACACAAAATGCAGTTTTTAAATGAAGATTTTTATCAGTGAGGGGGGGGGGGGGGATCCAAACCTCCATGTCCCTGTGTGAAAAAGTGATTGCCCCCTAAACCTGAAAACTGGTTGGGACTTTAAACAAAGAGCTCGTAAAGAAGCAGGGCCGCGAGCTGAAAGGGACCAACTTTGGAGTAAATGACCAGTATCCTAAAGAAACCCTGGATCGGTGCAACGCTCTGTTCCCCATCAGAAAAAGAGCCAGGAATCCGAGCGTCATTGCTGTGGATAAATTATTTATTAACGGACATCCTTACCAGGACCCAAACATCACCCCGTGGCTCTTCTGATGTCAGGTACAGTTCAGTTTCACATCCTTCTAACTATGATTAGATGAATTATTATCCGTTATGATCATAACTAGGGCAGGGCGATGTGGCCCAAAATACTTACCATGATATAAATGTAGGGATGGTGAAAACGAAGCTTCATGAGACACTGAGACATTTTGACACAGCTGCCAAGAGATCGACACGAAGTCTCGAGACATTTGAGACCGTGAGCATGAGCTCCATCTGCTGGCCGTGGATGTGTACTGCAGCTGAGGGAAGCGCTGCCTGGAGCTGTCTTGTCTCTGACACGATGTATAATAAAAGATACGTTGCAACCTTCAGTTAGTGTTTCCTTTGTGGTTAATATCTTGGAATCATCCTCTGTTATAAATTAACTATTTTTCAATAAATTCCCAAGTGATTGGAACCTGTATTAAGCACTGACAGATTAATAACAGTCTCTCCAAGATTTTGGCTCGACACTGGCGGATGATGTAACGAGGCCTCGGTTAGTGTGGTCACGTGGCTTTCGGCATGCTGACACTTCCACCAAAACAGCGGTAGCGAGACTTCCGGTTCATAAGATCGAGGCGGAGTCGAGCAGACGGGCTCGAGCAGAACATCTCTATATAAATGATCAAATTTGTGATAATAATATAACTGGTGATATGACTGACATGAGACAAAATACTTGAAAATTGCGCAACTTTATTTGTCCAAATGAAAATTTACAATTTCTTCTCACTTTAACAAACAGCTGTTTCTGATGTGCATGAAAATTATAACTTTTTATGAAATCAGCTGTGCAGATGTTCCAAATCCTTTACTGTCAGTTAGTTTAAAGGAACGAGAGGCAAGATTAAGAAATGAAACTGCCGACTGCCACGACTGGCGCTTCAGGTAACTGCAGCCACGAGCCAAGCCGTCACGGAGCACAAACTGAAGCTATAATGTTGCTTACTCACCTTTTTCTCTGTAGTTCCACGTTTTAGTGTCTTTCAGTTGATCTGGATCGTTTGCTGACGGCAGAATAATCCATAACAATCGCTTACAGTGTTTGAATTTACCGCGACCGTCTTCTTCCTGCATCAAAACTGCGGATGTAGCATCATGTGACGTCACATCCGCAGGGCTGCGCGGGAAATTCAGACACGGAATTGCAGCTTTATGCAGCACACAGCCTGTTCAAGGCAACGGAGAGAAACGTGGTGGAAACTTTATTTTTGGTATTTAGCGCTTCATCACCCATTAGTATGAAAAACATGGACATGCATGTTTGTTTGTTTTTTATTTATATTTATTTATTTATTTATAATTCCTGCCTCTAGTCCCTTTAAAGGTCGACATTCTTCTACTAACACACGCAGGCTGATTAATCTAATAGACTATGCTACCATTCATAATCTGGAATCCACTATCATCTCGTTAGATGCAGAAAAAGCCTTCGATCGTGTTAACTGGAAATTCCTGTTTGCAACATTAGATAAATTTGGTTTTGGTCCTTATTTCATAGACTGGATAAAAATACTTTATAACAACCCTAATGCATGTGTGAGGACCAATGACCAAACTTCTCCAAGTTTCTGTTTACAGCGAGGCACCAGGCAGGGCTGCCCGCTCTCCCCTTCATTTTTTGCCATTTTCATTGAACCACTAGCAGCAGCTATAAGACAGGACAGAGATATTAAAGGGATCCCCGGCAAAAATCTAGAACATAAAATAAGTCTTTATGCAGACGACGTACTGCTTTTCCTCCAGAACTCATCAACATCTCTCTCCCAGACAATCACATTGATTAATAAATTTTCAATGATATCTGAGTACTCTATTAACTGGACCAAGACTACAGCTTTATCTGTTAATTGTACTTTACAAAACATCCCTAACACCACAATACAGTCTGGTAATATCAGATATTTAGGAATAAATATTTCTCATAAACTTTCCCCAAAACTCTGGGGCTTGTGCCCCCGAAACGGCAGGGGGGCTTCAGCTCTGCTGCCCTCTGGGGGGGGGTGCATGTCCGTCCCTTTGGGGGAGGTGGCTGGGATCTGGGCCTCTGGGTGGCTGCTGGGGGCCCGGGTCTCGGGCTTTGCGGGCTTCCTCCTCCTTGCAGAGACGAGGCTGCATCTGCATGACTGTATCACCATGGAGACCCTTTATTATGCATGTTGATGCTGTGATGCTGCTTCCCATTGCGCTGACTAGGTTGTACCTCTTCTCTGCGTAGTTCTGCGTGTGTTTGTATGATCTGAGGATATTTAATCCACCTGCAGGTCCTCCTGTAGGGGATTGCTGGTTTTGTTTTCCAGCAGAGACCTTGGAATGTTGTTTAGGGATCGCTGTACAGATGTACCAGTGAACTGTGGAAGTGGATCCTTTTTTTTTTCCTCTCCTGTCTCTCTCTCTCTAGCTCACTCCTTTCTCTCTGTTCCACTTTATTTCATTGCTTCTATTAACTTTCTTTTCTTTCATTTTTCTCTTGTCAAACCCAGCAATATGATGTAAATGCTGTTGTAAATAAATGTTTAATTAAAGAAATAAAATGAATAAACAGGATATCGAGGGGAGCCTTGTGTTCATAAAGCTCCTCTTGGCAAAGCAAAACTGTTCAACACAATAAACCAGTCAGATCATCATTCTGCTGCTACGATGCTGGACAGGACAAGTGAAAAGAAAAAAGAAATGAACCGATTTAGTTTTTCCAATCCTTTACCGATACCTGGGCTGAGTGTATCGACCGATACTCGGTACTAATCCAATACTACTGTTGAATGAATTAGCCATATCACTCTCCATGTGAGTGAAGATATCAGGCTGGACATCAACATTAGATTTGTTGTAAAAAAAAAAAAAAAAGGTCAGAAAGTAACACAGATATAAATGTACTTAAAATTATTTATTAACAAATAACAACGTTACATTTATTATGGTACTGATAAAAACAGAAATGACTGGATCGGCAAGTTTAAGCCGGTATCTGATCTGGGTAATTAGCCAGTATCAGAATGATATCTGATCTGGATAATTTGTCAGTATCGGAGCCGATATCTGAACCAGATATCAGCTGGGAGCATCTCTAATTATTCATCCAGGCTTGGTGATGGTGAGCTGCTTGTGATGCTGATGCTGGAGGCGAGTGTGTGTGCGTGTCGTGTGTGTGTGTGCGTGTCGTGTGTGTGTGTGCGTGTCGTGTGTGTGTGTGTGTGTGTGTGGGTATGAAGTGCCTTGCTGAAGGGCACAGCCACCAGCAGCTGCTGAACCGTCCCTGCTGGATCCTCCGTGAGGCTCTGGACCGTTTTACTTCCTCGGCGTGGTGATGATTCTTATCTGGACAGACGGACGTCCGTCATCTGCGTCCGCTCTGCTTTTTGACGGGAATCGCACCTTTGATCATACGCTCTTCGTCGGATGAATCTATATCTCCGTTATCACGGGGAGCCTGGGGGCCTTGAACCGTCTGGGTGCTCTACAGGTGATCCGGCACCTGGAGGTCCAGACGTAGACCACACCTGCCTGCTCCTCCGACGGTCTCCTGACAGCGCCCCCGTCAGCTTTCTGCCTGTCTTCGCTTGTCGTCCTCTCCTCCCCCCTCGTCTCCCTGCCTTTGGGGGCCGAGACCCGCCTGGTCCTGGCCTCCTTCCCCCACATCTCGGCTCGGTTTCCTTCTGAAGCGGAGCGAGGAGCCGGAGCTGACCTCTCCACATCCGAACACTTCCACGTTCTTCTCTTGCCTTCGTCCAGCCATCCTCCGCGGAGGAGTCGGGCCGCGGTGAGGAAGGGGTCCGTCTGGCCGTGCGGGTGGTTGGAGGCGGGGCCGGGGGCCACCTTCTCCGTCCTGCTGCTGTCCATCTCCTCCACCGTCGTCCTCGGCTCACACACTAAAACAGTTAAACACCAGCTGTTAGAAAAGCTGCAGGAAAACATGTTTTTGGACACAGACGGGGACATAATCTCACCATGACATGCACGATATTCAGCCAATGATACGATTCGATACACTGACATCATCTTCTGAAAGGTTTAAAGGCCCAGAGTGATTTTGGTGACATCTTGTGAGTTTTCTATTTACTTGAATTGAATTACCTGAACCGAAAACTAAAAACATCCGTTACTAGTGATGCACGATATTGGAATTTTGGCCAATATTCAATATGCCGATATTTTAAAACTCATGTGGCGGATAACTGATATCGGTACCGATATTAAAGCTGAAAAAATGAGCAGTCATTGCAAATAGCAATTTTGTTTTCTGTGTCCGACACTTTGAAATAGTGGGAAAAAAATATCGATTCACTGAAATATCGCAATACTTTCTCATGTCAATATCAAATCGATATTTAAAAACACTGTCGATCTATTTTACTTACAAAATCTCACGATGTTTTGTGAATTCTTGCGACGTGTCATAACTGAGGACGGCTTGCAGCTTGCGACCCCTCGGCGGAGCAGAACTTTCTTCTTGGGGAGCTCTGAGCAGTATTGTGTGATTGGTCGGACATTTGAGGTGGGCGGGGTTAACGCAGACCCTTGAAGCAGAGTCGTCACCTCATTTCTGCAGACGCAACGTTGAACGGACAGTTTGAATAAACAGCTGATGGAGGAGGTGAGAAAGTACGAATATGTGAACTACACACGAGGCATTTAAATACACGGACACCACCGCGTGCACAGACGAAGTTTATTTAAATGTATAATCACTGGGTGAACACAGTCGCCCCCCCCCCCCCCCCCCCCCCCCTCCTGCCCCCGCGTGCACACGGTCACAGAACTTTTTGTGGAGGATGACATGACTTGATGAAAAAGAACTTTTCTTGTTCTTGCAGCCTCACGGGCACGAACAAAGTTGTGGCTCCTGCTGGAGTCTGGAACAAGCTGAAACCATGTGCATGTTCAGGAACTGACCAGCAGGGGGAGCCAGAGGTCCCGTCAGCAGGACAGACGCTGCTGAGGCTGCCGTTGCAGAGGTGGCTGCGGGTTCAGGGCTCTCCTGTCCGGCTGCCGCGTGGACAGTACGGCTGGAGGCTGAAAGATGGAGAGCCTGGTTGCAAATATCCTGCAGCAAAAAAAAGAGAAAATGACAGATGAAATCCTCAGAGGAGCTTTAACTGTAACCCAGTGGTCAGGGCATTCTTACAGAGCTTTATAAAAACCTTATTCTCACAATCATATCTTATGAAAACATTTTTAAAGCTTAAGCTTTCAACGTTCTTCTTAAAGTGACTTTTTGTCCTCTAAAAATGATCCCTAACATCTTCAGAGACACCAAATAAAACGTTTGAGTGGCTCCAGGTGTTAGAGTGACGTCCTTACGGGGATTCCGTCTTCATTAAAAGCGCGTGCTCACAAGGACAAAGTTCATGCAGAAGTTAGATTATCATCTCCCATCCTGACTGCTGCTGATCTGAGCTGGATTTCATCTCAAGCATCAGTAAACTGATTTACACCATGTGAGTCGCTAGAAACAGGATTCCCGTCGGTGTCTGCAGCTTCTCGAAGCTTTCGGCTCACTGCCGATCCACCTGTCAAACGTAGCTCTGCAGCAGCCTCGGTCCTGTAAGCCAGTCCTGACTGGAGCGTGTCCACGGCTGCAGAGTGAAGACGTACCAGATCTCTGTGCGCTCCTCTTCCTCCGATCAGCAGCTGCAGCTCCGCCTCAGGTCTCCCTCCTCTTACCTCCGACTCTCCACCTCTGCTGCTCTCGTCTGGATTCACGTGCAGCTGGAACACATTCAGCAGATTCAGAGGACGACTGGAGACTCCACCTCTACAAGCTCCCCCTTTTTCCAGAAACAGCCAATCATACCCGAGGAAACGATAAAAACCTTTAGTCTTTAACCCTTTAACTTCCTGCTCTGCTGCTTTGGCAGAGGACATTCTCCACTGATTATAATGCATCTTTTGTCCCTGTAAATTATTAAAGGAGTGATGACATAACAGTTAAAAACTAGTTTATGTTGTTGGCATTACTGCATATGTAAATAATCCAAAGAAAAAAACGGCATTTTTTACAGCGGAGTTTTGTTTTGAAACGCCAGACCTCACTTCCTCAGTAATACAGTTGGGTCCGGTGATGATATGGAGCTTTACCCGGAGACCACGTTGACTTCATTTTGATTGGCTACACCTTATTTGGCTATGACCTTATTTGGAGAATCTAGGTCAAGCTGCGGTCGGACTTTGCTAAAGGCTAACTGCTAGCAACATGGGCACTTCAGACAGTGTGCTACGTTTATCAGACAAGACAGCATTTAGAAAATAAATAAACTTACAGGTAATGACAAGGTTGTGGCCCCCTCCCTCAGTGTTGCTGCAGAAGTTTTCTTTTAAATCCATTTGTTTGAAAATCCAGACCTGATTGCAGAGAAGTTACTACTAGCTCCATACACGAAGCTGAATCAGACAGGGAGGGGGGGGGGGGACGGACGGTGCATAGACCGTTAGGAGAGAGAGGGGGGGGGCGCTGTTTACTTGATAGTGTGCTCTTATTGGAGCAATTAAATTACGTAGAATGATAGAACTACGTAGAATGATAGAACTACGTAGAATGATAGAACTACGTAGAATGATAGAACTACGTAGAATGATAGAATTATGTAGAATGATGGAACTACATAGAATGATGGAACTACGTAGAATGATAGAACTACGTAGAATGATAGAACTACATAGAATGACAGAACTACGTAGAATGACGGAACTACATAGAATGATGGAACTACGTAGAATGATAGAACTACGTAGAATGATGGAACTACGTAGAATGATGGAACTATGTAGAATGATGGAACTACATAGAATGATGGAACTACGTAGAATGATAGAACTACGTAGAATGATAGAACTACGTAGAATGATAGAACTACGTAGAATGATGGAACTACGTAGAATGATAAGCTGCTGTCTGATTCAACTGTTTCTGAGCAGAGAGACAAAGCTGACAGACCATAAACAGGAACTTTGATTCTCACTCTGACATTCACATGACCTCATCAGTGCACAACAGATCAGATTATACACCCAAAACCCCAGAAAAGGGAAATTTGATGTCATGGCACCTTTAAGATTAACTTCTTTCGAACACAAATCTTTTTTATTTCACTTATTTTAAGAGTGGCTCAGATTTGTTTGCTTGTAATAAGCAAAAACATAAAATCTGCCAATGGAACAAGCAAAAATTTCCTGATGAGATTTCTTGAAATAAGATGCACTGCCTCTGACCAAAAAGAAGTATTCCTTAAGTATATGTCATTAAGTATAGTAAAGTATATCCCCCAAGTGTACTTTTATTTACCAAGTACACTGATACCAATGTACTAGCAGTATACAAACAAGTATACTTCTTGGGACTAAATTGGCCCACTTCAAAGGTAGAGTCCGGAGCTTTCCAGTGCAGGTCTGAAAGGGGCTTAAAAGTAATATATATGATATGAACCGGGGGTTTTCAATGTGTGAGCAAGCTAGCGCCTAAATCTTAAAAGATGGGATTTAAAAACATCATAGAATGTACATCCTGCAGTACGTCACAAAGAAACCTGTTTGTGTGAAAAAGTACTATGAATATACTACTATTAAAGCATACTATTCAAAAGGGTGGCTGTGGCTCAGGTGGTAGAGCAGGTCGGCCAATGATCGAAGGAATGGCGGTTCAAATCCCGATCCCCCAGGCATGAGTTGTTGTGTCCTTGGCCTCCTTGCCTCCAGTGGGGGCACTGCTGGTGTATGAATGTGTGTGAATGGTTCCGGTGGTGGTCGGAGGGGCCCTAGGCACAAAATGGCAGCCACATTCCATCAGTCTGCCCCAGGGAAGCTGTGGCTACATACATGGCTTATCATCACCAAGTATGAATGAGGAGTGAATAAATAATAGATCTACTGTAAAGCGCTTTGAAAAGCGCTATAGAAATCTAATCCATTATTAAAAGTATAAATATAGGTATAGGCTAAATATACACTACTCACAAAAAGTTAGGAATACTTAACTTTCGGTTATAATTTCAGGAAAATATAAAATGTTCATATTTAACCATTGAACAATGCACATGTGCATCTAAAAGTTTAGAGAAAGTCTAATTCAGTCGCAGTGGACTTTAAGTTCATTCTGACATCATACAAAAATCAAATATCCCTAACTTTTTGTGAGTAGTGTACTTAAACTCTACTACATGATGGTAAACGTCATCCTGGAACTACTTTTTACAGACATGTAACTACACGATGGTAAACGTCACCCTGGAACTACTTTTTTCAGACGTATTACTACACGATGGTAAACGTCACCCTGGAACTATTTTTTACAGACGTGTTACTACATGATGGTAAACGTCATCCTGGAACTACTTTTTACAGACGTATTATTACACGATGGTAAACATCCCCCTGGAACTACTTTTTACAGACGTGTAACTACACGATGGTAAACGTCACCCTGGAACTACTTTTTTCAGACGTATTACTACACGATGGGAAACGTCACCCTGGAACTACTTTTTTCAGACGTATTACTACACGATGGTAAACGTCACCCTGGAACTATTTTTTACAGACATGTAACTACACGATGGTAAACGTCACCCTGGAACTACTTTTTTCAGACGTATTACTACACGATGGTAAACGTCACCCTGGAACTACTTTTTTCAGACGTATTACTACACGATGGTAAACGTCACCCTGGAACTACTTTTTTCAGACGTATTACTACACGATGGTAAACGTCATCCTGGAACTACTTTTTACAGACATGTAACTACACGATGGTAAACGTCACCCTGGAACTACTTTTTTCAGACGTATTACTACACGATGGGAAACGTCACCCTGGAACTACTTTTTTCAGACGTATTACTACACGATGGTAAACGTCACCCTGGAACTATTTTTTACAGACGTGTTACTACATGATGGTAAACATCCCCCCTGGAACTACTTTTTACAGACGTGTTACTACATGATGGTAAACATCCCCCTGGAACTACTTTTTACAGACGTGTTACTACATGATGGTAAACGTCATCCTGGAACTATATTTTACAGACGTATTACTACACGATGGTAAACGTCACCCTGGAACTACTTTTCACGGACGTATTTTCGCCATCAGAAGTGTTTCATCATCTGATACGCTGTTTTTGTTCTACTGGGAATAAAATCTGAGTTAATGAGATGTGAAAACCCCTGAATTCTGTTTTAATTACCATTTTACACAGAGGCATTTTTTTAACCTGGTGTATCATTATCATTCTAATCATCATCATTGTTATATGTAACATGTGTCCTGAAATATATTTGGCGTGAAATGAAACTTCTTTTACAAACCGGTCCGTTTCCGGACACGTGTTGGTGAGATGATTTTCTCCTCTACCTGCTCTGTGGCTGCTGAACTCATTGACCAGCTGAGGACTTGGTGCCTGCAGCCTGCAGTCTTACATGTTGACAGTGCTGGATGGTCAGCGGGTCTGCAGGCTTCCACGTCTTCTGTTTGCTCTGATTACACTCCTGCCATCTGCTCTTCACCTCCAGAGTTCGCTGGGTTCATCTGCTGTGGATGCAGCATGCGGAGTGTGTGTGTGTTTCAGCTGCTTTTCATTTCCAGCTGCCTGAAGAGCCTGTAGCTGGTGAATGTTATCTGTGTTTGAACGATCACAGAGATGATTCAACTTTGACATATTTAACTCCAGACAAGACAATTAAAAAGGTTACTGAGCAAATTACAGAGTCCCTGTTTGCAGGGAGGAATGATCATCCAGAACTCCTGTACTAGTGCGATACTTTGGTTCATAAAGGAAACTTAATAAAAATGTAAAAAAAACTTCAGGTTCAACTCTTTCTCCCTAATTATATTTGAGTTTAAGCTCCATGCAGTTATAGCCACTCTTTCATCCTGTCAGGGATCGAACACTTGCTGGTTTAGATGTGAAGATCTTAGAGAAAATGTCAGGAAAGAAATGAAAAATTAATCAGACTGGGTCATCTGGACATTTGACACATGGTGGTCTTTGCTTCCAGGAATTTCACTTACACTGATAAAAGTGTTGAAACTGCAGCCACCTTTTTCAAATATTTAAGAATTTCACAAAATCGTAAGATAAGTGGCCTCTAACTGCTGCCGCTCACGTGTTCAGCTGAACGTGACCTAATTCTGTGGAGAATGCTGAAATCTGGGTCAGTTTTCTGTTTCTGCTGGTTCATATTGCAACCAGGAATGTAGGTCAAAGGCAGTGGGAAAGCTTTCCAGCTGCAGCCTCGCCAGCTTTGTGCAGCGATAACAGCTGTTTCCATGTCTGCTGCCATTTTACTAGACAACTTTTACAGTCCACATTTCTCAGCAAGAGCTCAGATTAATGTGGATCAGATGATGGATTTGATTTAGTTATAATTGGACCACAATCAGACTGAATCTGTGAAGTGATCTGACATGATTAAAGTGAACTATCTACAAGAGTACAACCGAAAGAAAGTGGAGATTATTATTCAAATGAGAGAGTAAAACACGAGGAGAGGAAAAGAACTGCTGGTTGTACCTCTCATATCTATGCTGGAGCTGAACCGCATAAACTCAAATCTTAGCAAGTATATTTGTCTAATTTCTGGTCAAAATATCTCATCAAACTCAAAATAAGACAAAATTACTTAAAGAAAAACATTTCAGTGAGATACACACTCACTGGCCACTTTATTAGGTACACCTTGCTAGAACCTCTTTCACCTTCAGAACTGCTTTAATCCTTGGTGTCATAGATTCAACAAGGTTCTGGAAACATTCCTCAGAGATTCTGCTCCATATTGACATGACAGCATCACGCAGTTGCTGCAGATTTGTCAGCTGCACATCCATGATGAGAACCTCCCGTTCCACCACATCCATGATGAGAACCTCCCATTCCACCACATCCATGATGAGAACCTCCCGTTCCACCGCATCCATGATGAGAACCTCCCGTTCCACCGCATCCATGATGAGAACCTCCCATTCCACCACATCCATGATGAGAACCTCCCATTCCACCGCATCCATGATGAGAACCTCCCGTTCCACCGCATCCATGATGAGAACCTCCCGTTCCACCGCATCCATGATGAGAACCTCCCATTCCACCACATCCATGATGAGAACCTCCCGTTCCACCGCATCCATGATGAGAACCTCCCATTCCACCACATCCATGATGAGAACCTCCCATTCCACCACATCCATGATGAGAACCTCCCGTTCCACCGCATCCATGATGAGT
>JALJCO010006610.1:0-82266 GCA_023101725.1 Atherinomorus stipes
GGTCTGTACTGTTTTAAGGAATTACACAGACACAGGGGGTGCCCGGATTTGAACCAGGGACCTCTTGATCTGCAGTCAAATGCTCTACCACTGAGCTACACCCCCACATCCTCACCAACAACAGATGGGAGGTCAATACACTCTGCTACAGAAACTTTGCACTGAAACACCTTGGACTGGTTGGTCATCATGACTGTCTCAAGAGAGGAAACTATGAAAGGAACGTGTGAATGTCCCCTTAATGGTTATGAGATCAACTCCCCACAAACTGGTTAGAACTGGTTAAGCCTTCTAGATGTGAGATGAAACGACTCTGAAAACCAAGAAACAAAGGTCCAGTTGGCTTTATTTCAGCTCATGTTTTTGGAAACACCTTTGCTCTTTCTACGTTGAATGCCTGCAAGAATCCAAATCTATATCTTTTCTATCCTTCGGGACAATATTCAAAGCTTAACGGCGCAATAGAAGATGTTTCTGCATTTCAGAAAGCAGAAACTGTTAGTGAGTTATTGAATAAAGCGCATGTGCAGACAAACCTGCTAGATTCACAGCTCCCTCCCCCCGGCCACAGAACAACGTTCACGAGGCACTGCGGTGTTTAGCAGACGGCAGGTACAGATTCTGCATCATGTCACAAACACAAGTAAAACAGATGTGGTTGTCTGAACGTCGCTAACTGCTAGCAGAATGTTAGCTACCTGCTGTAAACATCAGACGAGGGTGCTCAGCTTCCAGGTCGCAGTATTACTCTCACCAATCAATCACTCTGATTGATCAGTCTCACCTATTACCTGTTGAATTGACTGTCAATCACTCTTATTACGGTAGTAAAAGCGATTGACGAGCCAGTAGGCAAATAAAAATTGATGTTGGGTGATCACAGAGCAGCACTTTCTGGTTAACTTTCCACTGCTAGGGTAAGGGTAGAGCTTGCTGTTGAAATGCATGGTGAATTCAACATGTCTATATTGAAACCAAACCAACCCAGACCAGCAGATGGAAACAGGCCTTTGGTTATGACTGTCCCAAGGAATTATACAGACACAGGGGGCACCTGGATTTGAACCAGGGACCTCTTGATCTGCAGTCAAATGCTCTACCACTGAGCTACACCCCCATGACATCACAAAAACAGGAGGCAGTTAAAGAAACACTCCAACGGAGACTTTGCACTGAAACACCTTGGACTGGTTGGTCATCATGACTGTCTCAAGAGAGGAAATCATGAGATGAAACGACTCTGAAAACCAAGAAACAAAGGTCCAGTTGGCTTTATTTCAGCTCATGTTTTTGGAAACACCTTTGCTCTTTCCATGTTGAATGCCTGCAGGAATCCAAAAATTGTATCTTTTATTGAATTTTTGGACAATATTGAAAGCTCAGCAGCTGAACAGGGAAAAAAAGTGATTGTTTTTGAAACATTTTAATTCTCAAGGAACTTAAACATGGTGTATGTCTTCCTTGTGTGCAGTGTGTCCCTAAAACGTGTGAGTAAACTGGACAAGTTGAGGGCAAAGGAAAAGTGTCCAGACAAGAAAGCTGATGAACAGAAGTTGAAAGTGACATCCTGAGAAAACAGCAGCATGACTGGAAAGATGAACATGGACCTCCATTGGGCCCGTCTCCTTCTGGTCAGCACCTTACACAAACCAGATGTGTTGACAGTATTGACAGCTCTTTGAAACCTCGTTCCCACCAGTGGGTCTGGTCGGGCCGGGTCGGTCCCATTTTTTTGCGTCTCCACAGATATAAACTAGAACTGGTAGCCTGATATCCGACCCGACCTGTCAAACTTTTTGAGTACCCTTCCGTAGGGGTACTGATCTAACCTATCTGGACCAAAAAGGTGGAGCTTAACACTTCAGTCCGTTGATTGGTTGACAAAAATATGTCATTTCCTGCACGACCCGGCATGAAAACCAAGCATGGACGACCCCTTTGTTTCTGTCTCGTGTGGTGCTTTGGCTGAAAGGTGTTGCACTGCGATGATGTCAGGCGATCACGTAGTGGCACTATCAGATTACAACTCCGCCCCCAGTGTAAAAGCTGGAATATACATGTGTTTGCGTGCTCACCATGGGTGTCACCCGATCCCAGCATCAATTTAACGTGAATACGGTCGTGTTGACGTGAGATGACGTGCTGCATGCGCATGTAGCAATATTGACTTGAACACTAGAGGTGCTGGTGTGGAAAAGCAGGAACACGAGATCAGAGGTAAACACAACTATGAGTTGTTGACATGAGCGCCTCTCTGACTTTGTCCACTACTGCCGGCGACTTTTTATGTTTCCTCCCTGTTTCACGGTGACAATACTGGTGCTGTAACAGTTTAAGGTAAACTGCTGTTTGCAGAAATGCACATGAAATGTGCTGTGACCAGCGAACTGGCCTTTCAGTCAAAGAGCTCCATAGTCCTGCTAGCGGAGACCTCCAGTATTGAGCGCTTCACCCCCCCGTGCTCCTCACATACTGCAGCAAGTATGACCGCAAACGTTCCAAATGCTGAGGCATTTGTCCATAGTAAGTATATTCCAGCCCTAAGGACATAGTTTGCTGTGGGGAGGCAAAGTGAAATCATAATGTCTGTATGAAAACCCAGCACAATCCAGACTGACAGGTAGAAACAGGTCCGTACTGTTTTATGGAATTATACAGACACAGGGGGTGCCCGGATTTGAACCAGGGACCTCTTGATCTGCAGTCAAATGCTCTACCACTGAGCTACACCCCCACATCCTCACCAACAACAGGTGGGAGGACAATACACTCTGCTACAGAAACTTTGCACCGAAACACCTTGGACTGGTTGGTCATCATGACTGTCTCAAGAGAGGAAACTATGAAAGGAACGTGTGAATGTCCCCTTAATGGTTATGAGATCAACTCCCCACAAACTGGTTAGAACTGGTTAAGCCTTCTAGATGTGAGATGAAACGACTCTGACAACCAAGAAACAAAGGTCCAGTTGGCTTTATTTCAGCTCATGTTTTTTGGAAACACCTTTGCTCTTTCTATGTTGAATGCCTGCAAGAATCCAAATCTATATCTTTTCTATCCTTCAGGACAATATTCAAAGCTTAACGGCGCTATAGAAGATGTTTCTGCATTTCAGAAAGCAGAAACTGTTAGTGAGTTTTTGAATAAAGCGCATGTGCAGACCAACCTGCTAGATTCACAGCTCCCTCCCCCGGCCACAGAACAACGTTCACGAGGCACTGCGGTGTTTAGCAGACGGCAGGTACAGATTCTGCATCATGTCACAAACACAAGTAAAACAGATGTGGTTGTCTGAACGTCGCTAACTGCTAGCAGAATGTTAGCTACCTGCTGTAAACATCAGACGAGGGTGCTCATCTTCCAGGTCGCAGTATTACTCTCACCAATCAATCACTCTGATTGATCAGTCTCAGCTATTACCTGTTGAATTGACTGTCAATCACTCTTATTACGGTAGTAAAAGCGATTGACGAGCCAGTAGGCAAATAAAAAGGGATGTTGGGTGATCACATAGCAGCACTTCCTGGTTAACTTTCCACTGCTAGGGTAAGGGTAGAGCTTGCTGTTTAAATGCACAGTGAATTCAACACATCCATATTGAAACCAACCCAACCCAGACCTGCAGGTGGAAACTGGCCTTTGGTTATGACTGTCCCAAGGAATTATACAGACACAGGGGGCACCTGGATTTGAACCAGGGACCTCTTGATCTGCAGTCAAATGCTCTACCACTGAGCTACACCCCCATGATATCACAAAAAAACAGGAGGCAGTTAAAGAAACACTCCAACGGAGACTTTGCACTGAAACACCTTGGACTGGTTGGTCATCATGACTGTCTCAAGAGAGGAAATCATGAGATGAAACGACTCTGAAAAAAAAACAAAAGAAACAAAGGTCCAGTTGGCTTTATTTCAGCTCATGTTTTTTGGAAACACCTTTGCTCTTTCCATGTTGAATGCCTGCAGGAATCCAAAAATTGTATCTTTTATTGAATTTTCGGACAATATTGAAAGCTCAGCAGCTGAACAGGGAAAAAAAGTGATTGTTTTTGAAACATTTTAATTCTCAAGGAACTTAAACATGGTGTATGTCTTCCTTGTGTGCAGTGTGTCCCTAAAACGTGTGAGTAAACTGGACAAGTTGAGGGCAAAGGAAAAGTGTCCAGACAAAAAAGCTGATGAACAGAAGTTGAAAGTGACATCCTGAGAAAACAGCAGCATGACTGGAAAGATGAACATGGACCTCCATTGGGCCCGTCTCCTTCTGGTCAGCACCTAGCACAAAGCAGATGTGTTGACAGTATTAACAGCTCTTTGAAACCTCGTTCCCACCAGTGGGTCTAGTCGGGCCGGGTCGGTCCCATTTTTTTGCGTCTCCACAGATAAAAACTAGAACTGGTAGCCTGATATCCGACCCGACCCGTCAAACTTTTTGAGTACCCTTCCGTAGGGGTACTGATCTAACCTATCTGGACCAAAAAGGTGGAGCTTAACACTTCAGTCCGTTGATTGGTTGACAAAAATATGTCATTTCCTGCACGACCCGGCATGAAAACCAAGCATGGACGACCCCTTTGTTTCTGTCTCGTGTGGTGCTTTGGCTGAAAGGTGTTGCACTGCGATGATGTCAGGCGATCCCGTAGTGGCACTATCAGATTACAACTCCGCCCCCCTGGTAAAAGCTGGAATATGCATGTGTTTGCGTGCTCACCATGGGTGCCACCCGCTCCCAGCATCAATTTAACGTGAATACGGTCGTGTTGACGCCAGATGACGTGCTGCATGCGCATGTAACAATATTGACTTGAACACTAGAGGGGCTGGTGTGGAAAAAGCAGGAACACGAGATCAGAGGTAAACACAACTATGAGTTGTTGACATGAGAGCCTCTCTGACTTTGTCCACTACTGCCGGCGACTTTTTATGTTTCCTCCCTGTTTCACGGTGACAATACTGGTGCTGTAACAGTTTAAGGTAAACTGCTGTTTGCAGAAATGCACATGAAATGTGCTGTGACCAGCGAACTGGCCTTTCAGCCAAAGAGCTCCATAGTCCTGCTAGCGGTGACCTCCAGTATTGAGCGCTTCGGCCCCCCCGTGCTCCTCACATACTGCAGCAAGTATGACCACAAACGTTCCAAATGCTGAGGCATGTGTCCATAGTAAGTATATTCCAGCCCTAAGGACATAGTTTGCTGTGGGGAGGCAAAGTGAAATCAAAATGTCTGTATGAAAACCCAGCCCAATCCAGACTAACAGGTAGAAACAGGTCTGTACTGTTTTAAGGAATCATCAGACACAGGGGGTGCCCGGATTTGAACCAGGGACCTCTTGATCTGCAGTCAAATGCTACACCCCCATGATATCACAAAAAGAGGAGGCAGTTAAAGAAACACTCCAACAGAGACTTTGCACCTTTTCGTGGTGGAGGGGTTTGCGTGTTCTGAGGATCCTAGGGGTTATGTTTACTGGGGCTAAATTATGCCCCTGGCAGGGTCATCCATGGCAAACAACAAAGCGCAGCCCAACCACCCCGTATGGAGCTAAAAATCAACGGAGCCACGTGTCCCTCGCCCGGACGCAGGTCACCGGGGCCCCCCTCTGGAGCCAGGCTCGGAGGTGGGGCACAGAGGCGAGCGCCTGGTGGCCGGGCTCTTGCTCATGGGGCCCGGTCGGGCTCAGCCCGAAAGGACGACATGGGCCCCCCGTCTTGTGGACCCACCATCCGCGAGAGGGGTCATAGGGGTCGGTGCAATGTGAGTTGGGCGGTGGCCGAGGGCGGAGGAGACCCTTGCGGTCTGACCCCCGGCTGCAGAAGCTAGCTCTAGGGACGTGGAACGTCACCTCTCTGGTTGGCAAGGAGCCTGAGCTGGTGCGTGAGGTTGAGCGGTTCCGACTAGATATAGTTGGACTCACCTTCACGCACAGCTCGGGCTCTGGGAACACCATCCTCGAGAGGGGCTGGACCTTGTTCCACTCTGGAGTTGCTCCCGGCGAGAGGCGGCGAGTGGGTGTGGGCATACTCATTGCCCCCCGGCTCGCCTCCTGTGCGTTGGGGTTCACCCCAGTGGACGAAAGGGTAGCTTCCCTCTGCCTTCGGGTGGGGGGACGGGTCCTGACTGTTGCTTGTGCCTATGCACCGAACGGCAGTTCAGAGTACCCCCCCTTTCTGGAGTCCCTGGACGGAGTGTTGGAAAGCGCGCCCTCCGGGGACTCCATTGTTCTGCTGGGGAACTTCAATGCTCACGTGGGCAACGACAGTGAGACCTGGAGAGGCGTGATCGGGAGGAACAGCCCCCTGATCTGAACCCGAGTGGTGTTTTGTTGTTGGATTTCTGTGCTCGTCATGGATTGTCAATAACAAACACCATGTTCAGGCATAAGGGTGTCCACATTTACACCTGGCATCAGGACACCTTAGGCCGCAGTTCCATGATCGACTTAGTAGTCGTATCATCGGACTTGCGGCCCCTTATCCTGGACACTCGGGTGAAGAGAGGGGCAGAGCTGTCCACTGATCACCACCTGGTGGTGAGTGGGCTCAGATGGTGGGGGAGGTTGCCGGTCAGACCTGGCAGGCCCAAACGTGTCGTGAGGGTCTGCTGGGAACGTCTGGCAGAGTCCCCTGTCAGGGAGAGCTTTAACTCCCACCTCCGGGAGAGCTTCACCCATGTTCCGAGGGAGGTGGGGGACATTGAGTCGGAATGGGCTGTGTTCCGCACCTCTATTGCTGAGGCTGCTAGTCGGAGCTGTGGCCGTGAGGTCGTCGGTGCCTGTCATGGCGGTAATCCCCGAACTCGCTGGTGGACACCAGCGGTGAGGGATGCCGTCAAGCTGAAGAAGGAGTCCTACCGGGCCTCCCTGGCCTGTGGGACTCCCGAGGCAGCTGACAGGTATCAGCGGGCCAAGCAGAGCGCGGCTCTGGCGGTCGCTGAGGCAAAAACTCGGACATGGGAGGAGTTCGGTGAGGCCATGGAGAACGACTTTCGGACGGCTTCGAGGCGTTTCTGGTCCACCATCTGGCGGCTCGGGAGGGGTAAGCGGTGCGCCGTCAACACTGTGTACAGTGGGGATGGTGGGCTGCTGACCTCGACTCGGGACGTCGTGGGCCGGTGGAGGTAATACTTCGAAGATCTCCTCAATCCCACCAACACGTCTTTCGAGGAGGAAGCAGAGTTTGGGGATTCAGGGGCGGACTCTTCTGTCACTGGGGCTGAGGTCGCCGAGGTAGTCAAAAAGCTCCTCGGTGGCCGGGCCCCTGGGGTGGATGAGATCCGCTCGGAGTTTCTTAAGGCTCTGGATGCTGTGGGGCTGTCTTGGCTGACACGCCTCTGCAGCATCGCGTGGACATCGGGGGCAGTGCCTCTGGAGTGGCAAACTGGGGTGGTGGTCCCCCTCTTCAAAAAGGGGGATCGGAGGGTGTGTTCCAACTTCAGGGGGATCACACTTCTCAGCCTCCCTGGTAAAGTCTATTCAGGGGTGCTGGAGAGGAGGGTCCGTCGGATAGTGGAACCTCGGATTGAGGAGGAGCAGTGTGGTTTTCGTCCTGGTCATGGAACAGTGGACCAGCTCTCCACCCTCTTCAGGATCCTGGAGGGGGCATGGGAGTTCGCCCAACCAGTCTACATGTGCTTTGTAGACTTGGAGAAGGCGTTCGATCGTGTCCCCCGGGGATTCCTGTGGGGGGTGCTCCGGGAGTACGAGGTGCCAGACCCCCTTGTTTGAGCTGTCCGGTCCCTGTACGACCGGTGCCAGAGCTTGGTCCGCATGTCCGGCTGTAGGTCGAATCCATTCCCGGTGAGAGTTGGACTCCACCAAAGCTGCCCTTTGTCGCCGATCCTGTTCATAACCTTTATGGACAGGATTTCTAGGTGCAGCCGAGGTGTTGAGGGTATCCGGTTTGGTGGCCTCAGAATCGGGTCTCTGCTGTTCGCAGATGATGTGGTTCTGTTGGCGTCATCGGGCCGTGATCTCCAGCTCTCGCTGGAGCGCTTTCCAGCCGAGTGTGAAGCGGCCGGGATGAGAATCAGCACCTCCAAATCCGAGACCATGGTCCTCGCCCGGAAAAGGGTGGAGTGTCCTCTCCGGGTCGGGAGTGAGGTCCTGCCCCAGGTGGAGGAGTTTAAGTATCTCGGGGTCTTGTTCACGAGTGAGGGAAAAATGGAGCGGGAGATGGACAGACGGATCGGTGCAGCTTCTGCAGTGATGCGGACGCTGCATCGGTCCGTCGTGGTGAAGAAGGAGCTGAGCCAGAAGGCGAGGCTCTCGATTTACCGGTCCATCTACGTTCCTACCCTCACCTATGGCCATGAGCTGTGGGTCATGACCGAAAGAATGAGATCGCGGGTACAAGCGGCCGAAATGAGTTTCCTCCGCAGGGTGGCCGGGCTCTCCCTTAGAGATAGGGTGAGGAGCTCGGTCATCCGGGAGGGACTCAAAGTAGAGCCGCTGCTCCTCCGTATAGAGAGGAGCCAGATGAGGTGGCTCAGGCATCTGATCAGGATGCCTCCTGGACGCCTCCCTGGTGAGGTATTCCAGGCACGTCCCACCGGGACAAGACCCCGGGGGAGACCCAGGACACGCTGGAGGGACTATGTCTCCCGGCTGGCCTGGGAACGCCTCGGGATCCCCCCGGATGAGCTGGCGGCTGTGGCCGGGGTGAGGGAAGTCTGGGCTTCCCTGCTTAGGCAGCTGCCCCCGCGAGCTGATCCCGGATAAGCGGAAGAAGACGGTGCAGTACGGTACGGTACGGTACACCTAGGAATGGTTGGTCATCATGATTGTCTCAAAAAAGTTTTTGGTTATGAGATCAACTCCCCACAAACTGGTTAGAACTGGTTAAGCCTTCTATATGTGAGATGAAACGACTCTGACAACCAAGAAACAAAGGTCCAGTTGGCTTTATTTCAGCTCATGTTTTTTGGAAACACCTTTGCTCTTTCTATGTTGAATGCCTGCAGGAATCCAAAAACTATATCTTTTATTGAATTGAATATTGACCTCCAGTATTAAGCGCTTCGCGCCCCCCCGTTCTCCTCACATACTGCAGCAAGTGTGACCACAAACGTTGCAAATGCTGAGGCATGTGTCCATAGTAAGTATATTCCAGCCCTAAGGACATAGTTTGCTGTGGGGAGGCAACGTGAAATCAAAATGTCTGTATCAAAACCCAGCCCAATCCAGACTGACAGAAGAAACAGGTCTGTACTGTTTTAAGGAATCATCAGACACAGGGGGTGCCCAGATTTGAACCAGGGACCTCTTGATGTGCAGTTAAATGCTCTACCACTGAGGTACACCCCCACATTCTCACCAGCAACAGGTGGGAGGTCAATACACTCTACTAGAGAAACTTTGCACTGAAACACCTTGGACTGGTTGGTCATCATGACTGTCTCAAGAGAGGAAACTTTGAAAGGAACGTGTGAATGTCCCCTTAATGGTTATGAGATCAACTCCCCACAAACTGGTTAGAACTGGTTAAGCCTTCTAGATGTGAGATGAAACGACTCTGAAAACCAAGAACCAAAGGTCCAGTTGGCTTTATTTCAGCTCATGTTTTTTGGAAACACCTTTGCTCTTTCTATGTTGAATGCCTGCAAGAATCCAAATCTATATCTTTTCTATCCTTCAGGACAATATTCAAAGCTTAATGGCGCTATAGAAGATGTTTCTGCATTTCAGAAAGCAGAAACTGTTAGTGAGTTTTTGAATAAAGCGCATGTGCAGAGCAACCTGCTAGATTCACAGCTCCCTCCCCCGGCCACAGAACAACGTTCACGAGGCACTGCGGTGTTTAGCAGACGGCAGGTACAGATTCTGCATCATGTCACAAACACAAGTAAAACAGATGTGGTTGTCTGAACGTCGCTAACTGCTAGCAGAATGTTAGCTACCAGCTGTAAACATCAGACGAGGGTGCTTCCAGGTCGCAGTATTACTGTCACCAATCAATCACTCTGATTGATCAGTCTCACGTATTACCTGTTGAATTGACTGTCAATCACTCTTATTACGGTAGTAAAAGCGATTGACGAGCCAGTAGGCAAATAAAAATTGATGTCAGGTGATCACATAGCAGCACTTTCTGGTTAACTTTCCACTACTAGGGTAAGGGTAGAGCTTGCTGTTGAAATGCATGGTGAATTCAACACATCCATATTGAAACCAAGCCAACCCAGACCTGCAGGTGGAAACAGGTCTTTGGTTATGACTGTCCCAAGGAATTATACAGGCACAGGGGGCACCTGGATTTGAACCAGGGACCTCTTGATCTGCAGTCAAATGCTCTACCACTGAGCTACACCCCCACAACATCACAAAAAAGAGAGAGGCAGTTAAAGAAACACTCCAACGGAGATTTTGCACTGAAACACCTTGGACTGGTTGGTCATCACGACTGTCTCAAGAGAGTAAATCATGAGATGAAATGACTCTGAAAACCAAGAAACAAAGGTCCAGTTGGCTTTATTTCAGCTCATGTTTTTTGGAAACACCTTTGCTCTTTCCATGTTGAATGCCTGCAGGAATCCAAAAACTGTATCTTTAATTGAATTTTCGGACAATATTGAAAGCTCAGCAGCTGAACAGGGAAAATAAGTTATTGTTTTTGAAACATTTTAATTCTCAAGGAACTTAAACATGGTGTATGTCTTCCTTGTGTGCAGTTTGTCCCTAAAACGTGTGAGTAAACTGGACAAGTTGAGGGCAAAGGAAAAGTGTCCAGATAAGAAAGCTGATGAACAGAAGTTGAAAGTGACATCCTGAGAAAACAGCAGCATGACTGGAAAGATGAACATGGACCTCCATTGGGCCCGTCTCCTTCTGGTCAGCACCTTACACAAACCAGATGTGTTGACAGTATTGACAGCTCTTTGAAACCTCGTTCCCACCAGTGGGTCTGGTCGGGCGGGTCGGTCCCATTTTTTTTAGTCTCCACAGATATAAACTAGAACTGGTAGCCTTATATCCGACCCGTCAAACTTTTTGAGTACCCTTCCGTAGGGGTACTGATCTAACCTATCTGGACCAAAAAGGTGGAGCTTAACACTTCAGTCCGTGGATTGGTTGACAAAAATATGTCATTTCCTGCACTACCCGGCATGAAAACCAAGCATGGACGACCCCTTTGTTTCTGTCTCGTGTGGTGCTTTGGCTGAAAGGTGTTGCACTGCGATGATGTCAGGCGATCCCGTAGTGGCACTATCAGATTACAACTCCGCCCCCCTGGTAAAAGCTGGAATATACATGTGCTTGCGTGCTCACCATGGGTGCCACCCGCTCCCAGCATCAATTTAACGTGAATACGGTCGTGTTGACGCGAGATGACGTGCTGCATGCGCATGTAGCAATATTGACTTGAACACTAGAGGGGCTGGTGTGGAAAAGCAGGAACACAAGATCAGAGGTAAACACAACTATGAGTTGTTGACATGAGAGCCTCTCTGACTTTGTCCACTACTGCCGGCGACTTTTTATGTTTCCTCCCTGTTTCACGGTGACAATACTGGTGCTGTCCAGTTGGCTTTATTTTAACGCGTTATTTGGAAACAACTTTGGTCTTTCCATGGTGAATCCAAATTTGTCAGTAGTTATGTGAGTTTTTGTGAAGACTGTGTAATCCCTAAGAAGTCAAAGAAGCCAAATTATTCCCTAATAACAAACCCTGGGTATCAAAAACCTTGAAAAACCTTTTTAACAAAAAGAGGAAGGCATTTCGGGAAGGTGACCCTGTAGAGTTAAACCTGATTAAGAGGGAGATTAAGAATGAAATTAGAAAGGCAAAACTGAATTACAAGGAGAAGCTGGAAAGAGAACTGGTCAATTACAGATTGGGCCCTGTGTGGGATGGTCTAAAGACAACTGTTGGCTCAGAGGTCAAGTGCAACAAAAAGTGGCTCTTCCTGGTTTCAATTCCGATAACCAGTTGGCACATGAATTCAACAAGTTTTACCTTAAGTTTGACTGCTTTGATTTTAGCAATGAAAATTTAAATCTGAAAACAAACTCTCTTGTTCTGGCCATGCTCCCTTTGATGTTCTTTCTGAGGCCAAATCTTATAAACACTCTAAAGACGGAAAAAGCCCAGGTCCAGATAACATAAGTGGCCAACTGCTCTCCTCTTGTGCAGAACCTTTTTTTATTTATCATATCTTACAGCTGTCATTTAACCAACAGAAGGTGTCAAGGTGCTGGAGTCTGTAGTGATACCTATGGGTAAGACACCCGAAAGCTTTTAATGATTTTAGACCTGTGGCACTCACTTCCCTTGTCATGAAGTCCTTTGAAAAACAGATAAAAAGAGATATTCTCATTAAGACTGAACACCTACTTGACCCTTTACAGTTTGCCTTTCGACTAATCCGACCAAACGCCGCAACTAGACCGTCCACCATTGCTCGAGGAGCCTTTCTGTACATGTGTAATTAGAACAGATGAGAATCAGACTTTTTTTTCTTAACAACATGGAGGAAATCTGGAAGGACTGTCACATTCCTTTATTGTTGGAACATCAGTGGAAAACTTTAAAGTGATGTCATGTTTTTGACATATTTTGCATGTTTCATAGACCAAAACGTTCTTCATGATGATCTATGGAACAGAAAGAAGTGCGCCTGCATAGATGAGAAGAAAACATTTGAAAACATCGCTGCATTTCAGCATCTGACCAGACTGTGGCGCTATTCGCCAAAACTGGACATGACATCTGCCAGAGAACGTTCTTAGCTCATTTCACACTGAAGTCAATGGCTTCATTGTGGTTTTTTAAATTCCTTTTCCAGTATTACAGACAGACAGTAACGACTCAGCCTTCTGTTGTATTGCCAGTTAATGGTTAAAAGCTCATAAGTGCAGCGTTAGTTTATTTAGGTTTCCTTCAGATCCAGAATTTTATTTTGAGAGGATAAAAAAGCAGGTCTGACTTATTGGGGAGCAGTCGGAGCCCGTCTGCACGTCTCTCCTGTCTGCAGCTTCAGCCACCAACGTATTGAGACTTCTAACACATGAAACTGCAATCATGTCCTCTGGAATATTCTTTTTCAACCATTGTTGCCTTGGAATCTTTCACTTTTCAGCTAAAACGCCTGAAAAAAGCACACCTAGAGTAAATTTAAAGCTGTTCTTTAACCATTGTGAGTACAAACATGGTTGAGGGCTCTTTTGATAGGTGATACTCTCAACACCCCCCCCCCCCCCCCCCCCCAGCAGTTAGAATTGGTATAACTGACTCTGGAACTGAATAAAAGGGGTTTAAATACATTGAAACTGATTAATTTTACGTCAGCTTTTTTTTTCATAAACATTTGCCTTCAAAATGACTTTAAAGTTGTACTTCCGTGGTTATTTCATTAATATTTCTGTGTTCTCCATTATTATTGAATGCATTCTGCATCGTTTCTGTTTAAAAAAACCTTCTGGTATCTTAGTATCCAGCTGTATTTGTATACTAGAAGAGAGGCTTGTGGTCCAACGGCAGCTTTTCCGGGTCCTTCTCATGAATTTCCGTCTGATTGGCTGCCTCCCATCAGTGTATGAAGGAAGCTCCGCCCTCCGCTCTTATTTCGCCACAGACAGGAAATAGAGCCGACAAACAAGTTTGTTCCGCCATGCTAACAAACAGTTAGCTGATTAGCTTCTCAACTCCGAAGCTACAGTCGTGCCGTCTTTACTTCTAGTGTGTAGTGGAGGGTTACCTGCCTTCCAATGGACAGATAGAAACCCCACGTGGGATACGCTATTTGCAATGTGACGTAGAAGTGCAAGGCTGTTCCCGATTCGCTCTTTTCTTCGTATTATTTCTGTGATGAGGAAGCACAGCCGACTGGGGGAACGCAACGCTAGCAAGTCAGCATGTGTAAGTAAACAAGGGGAAACCCTCCGTATTTCAGAAGGAGCAAGTTAAACGGGTTTTCAGTGGAAGGAGGCCTTTAAGTTTAGGTGGTGGACTGGAAAATACAATGAGGGCACAGCTTAAAGTCTTTTCTACTAGCAGTTCAAATTTGATTGTCATACAACATGAGATGAGTATTTTACAGAGGTATTTCCAAAGATAGGACCAGGCGAACTAAGGGTGCCATCTGGAGACTCTTGGTAACCATTAGTCATATATTGGCTTTTATTTTATTTTTTTTTTTTTATTTTTTATTTTGCACACAAAACACAAAAATAAGAACAACAATAAGAAAAAAGACAAAAAAAGTGCAGGAAGAGGCAGAAAAGCCAAAAAGGCTTGTTTTAAAGCCTCCACCTTTTCAATAAAAAACAGTGTTAGAGGAGTTCTAGAGTACACATTCAGATCAAGTATCAGTGAGACATCACAATTGATTTCTTTAAGGTTTTCTTGAAAAATATCTCTGAGGTGCTTTTTCCAACAATATAAGAATAGTGGCTCCATAGTTTACACCCTCTGTATCTGATACAGAACTGAGCTCTTGATGTGACACATTTAGGTAAATGGAAATGTTGGTTTTGACGAGTATTGTATCTATGAACTGCAGCATTTGTGGTAAAATACAAAATAAAATGTTCAGGCAAGGTAGATTGATTACACTGAATTTTATACATAAAAACACAAATTTGGAAAGTATTAATATCATAAATATTTAGCAAATTTAACTTCAGAAATAAACTAGTAGATGAGGTCAGTGGCTTGGAATGGGTTGCAATTCAAACAAAGCGCTTTTGTACAATCAATAATTGATTTAAAGTTGATGGAAAAGTGCTTGCCCACACTATATTACAATATGAAAGATAGGGGTAAATTAAACTGTAATATAAGGCAAGTGTACATTTTAAATCGACATAATGACTTACTTTTCTTATAATGCCAAGAGATTTATTTACTTTTCTTGTTATCCAGTCAACATGCTCTTTCCAGTTTAGGTTCTCATCCACAATAATACCCAAAAATTTGGTGGATGAGACACGACTGATTGCAGTTGAAGCAATATTGAGTGAAGAACAAGTTGAAAATGTCATTTTACCACTAAAAATCATATAGTTGGACTTTTTGATGTTTATTGCCAACCTGTTACTCTTAAACCATTCATCATATGCAGATAATTCCTCATTGGCTTGGTTTATAAGAGTATTAACATTTGAATGGCATATGACCAAAGTGGTATCATCAGCAAACATTATTGGAGTAAGAACATGAGAGACTGTACACAAATCGTTTATGTAAATTAAGAATAATAATTGACCCAATATGGAGCCCTGAGGCACTCCACAGTGTATATCCATAATGTTGGAACTGCAACCATTAATACTGACAAACTGACATCTCTTGCTAATATAACTTTGCAACCATTTAAAGGCAGTTCCATGAAAACCATATTTTTGCAGTTTAGCAAGTAATATTTTATGATTGACTGTATCAAACGCTTTTGATAAGTCTAGAAAAATACTACACGCCAGTTTGTTGTTATCTAATGAGGTGATAATAATATCTATTAAATGAACTAAAGCCATATAAGTACTGTGATTTTTCCGGAACCCATATTGATGTTTGTAGAGAATAAAATTATTATTTACATGACAGATTATCCTTTTATAAACAACCTTTTCAATTATTTTAGAAAAACAAGGTAATATTGAAATTGGTCTATAATTGTTAAAACACTGTCTCTCATTTGCCTTAAATAAAGGAATTACTTTGGCGACTTTTAGATCTTTAGGTACAACACCAGAGTTTAGAGACAGTGAAATAATATAAGCCAATGGCTGAAGAATAAACTGTTTTATTTGCTTCACGAGCCATGCTGATATATCATCATGCCCTGGTGAAGATAGTTTTAGTTCATCAATTATTTTGCTTATTTCTTGGATGTCAGAAGACTGAAAAGACAATATTTGGGGATAGCTAGATGATATATAATCCAATGGATCTTTTTTTGAGCCCGACATCGTTTTCACCAATTCAGGACCAGAATTAACAAAAAAAGTGTTCAATTTCTCAGCTATTTCAGAGGATGTTTCATATATTGTTCCACCATCGTTAAATGTGGAGGGCATAATATTTGCGGATGGCACATCTTTTTGCAGTAGTTCATTTATAACTTTCCAAGTACTTTTACTTGGAAAGCTTCAACTTACAGTCATGATCTTATGCTGCGTTCCATTTTCCTCGGAACTGGGAAGTGGGAACTGGGGGGTGAGAACACACCCGACCAATTTGCGTTTCAGCTCACTGGTCGGAAAACCAGTTAGCAGCCTAGCACAGCAACATGTTTGCTAAGGCTTTTGCTATTAGCCGTTGTTGGGCACAGCTGGCGTTGTAGTTTATACAACATGAAAAATGTGAATTACACTACAGCAGCTTCCCCCCACATCTATATAAACCAATACTACGTGTATGACTGATTTATGCAACAAAATATTGGTAAGAAGAATAAATAAATGTAACATTACAGGAGCTTCTAAAACTGCTAACACAGGGTGCGGCCATCTTTAAATCTGAACTCGGAGCTGTGATGATTGTCCGACTTTCCAAGTGGGAAATCCGACTTCGGGGGGCCGTTCCAGTTTAAACTTCCCACTCGGAACTGGGAATTTCCGACTTCCGAGTTCAAATGGAACGCAGCATTAGGCTCAAATAAAAGGTTCCAGTTGGGACGATCTTATCCTACATCCAGATTTATTGTAAGTATTACTGACAAAGAGTAACAGAGAACAAACACATTTTCTCCAAACAAAACTTCTCCTGTGTGAGCAGCATCTCTTTCGCACTGCAGCACAGCTCCTGAGTGGGGGAGGGGGAGGACCTAACCCATCAACCAGCATATCAGTGTATTCACAATTCTATTGGCTGTTCAATCTGTCCATTTGTAAAATTCACCGCACGTGGCTTCAGCTTAAGACGAAGGAATAGGGGCGGGCACTTTTTCACACACCTGTCTTCATTGGCTGTTGTGCCATACACGGAGAGTAAACAGTGGTCTATTGGAGGAAATGATATGTCAATCAAAATGTCAGAGCTCAGAGACGATGTGATAGCACTTAGCGGCTAACAGGATGTGGCTAACTGGCGCTGCGGTGGGAAATATATGAAATATATGTGCATCAGATGGATATTATCAATGCATACGGCCGGGGTGAATGGGCCCTTATGGATGGAAGACTGGCTGGCGACCAATTACTGGAATACTTTTACTGGACCTTTGCTGATAAAATAGGATCCTTTTTGTTGCAGTATTACCTGTTACTGGACTACAGTACAGCTTCAAAGGTAAAATACATAAACTTTTGTATTTGTTGCTGGTTTGAAGTAAGTGTTTTTTTAATCTACAGTTATGATTGCAGAATGCTTTAGATCATTGTAATCTCAAAAATCTCATCTTTCCAATGGTGTATAACATGTGTAGGTACTTAGAATGTACACTCAGCAAAATACATATTTATGAAAAATACATGGCATCCTGTGAGCGGTATGCTAAAATAACAGGTTAATCAGATCATCATTCATCTGCTGTACAGCTGCTGCTTTTTAAAGGCTAATTATTTACCGCGGCTAACGGCTAGCCGCGGGCTAACGCAGGGAACGAGTGTGTCTGTCACGCCTGGCTCTATGTCAAACCGGTGCAGCTTCTTTTCAGTTCTGGGTCTGTTTGTGTTGTTCTGGGTCACTCCTTACAGTTCTGGTTCCCTCGGTGTGGTCTTGCAGGCTTTTAGCTGAACCAGTGGACCTGAGGCTGGAGACAGACTGTAGGCAGCTGCTACAGTTCTACTCCCGTTCTAGCTTGTAAAATGTGATTTCCCCAAATTCATCATCATTCACATCACTTTGCTGAACTGGATGATGATCCAGCACACAAACCAGTTCCATCCAGCTGTTCTGGATCATCTTTCATGTTTTCCATGCTTAGATTATACATGTAACTCAATGAGCAGACCGCAACTCTGTATCTGGCTGAGTCACATGACAGATGCTAGGTTTGCTAGTGGAAAGCTATTAGCACTTAGCCGTGAATCCTAAACATCGGATATTTACGTAAATACACGTCTGATTAACTTCTAACTAAACAGAACTACTGATTTTGTCTTGGTGTGGTGTTGTACAGCAAAGTTACTTTAAGTTAAGGTCGTGTCATCAGCACTTTAATCGGTCTTTGCTAAGTGACGTGACATTTGCTGCTGAACCAGGCTTGACACCATTTTAAGCGTAAAAAAGTCAGTGGTCCCCATTTACCAAACCAGCGTGGAAATGAGCGCATCTGATCATAAAAATGATCTTATGGTTGGATCCACGTCTGATTTATAAATGTTCGTGTCTGACAAAACAGCAGAATCTACATCACAAATGCGTCATCCAGCTGCTTCTACTCGGAAGCAGCAGCAGCGCTGACAGGTGGAGGCGGATCCAAGCCTGACCCGGACTGTGGGATCTGAGCCTGACCCGGACTGTGGGATCTGAGCCTGACCCGGACTGTGGGATCTGAGCCTGACCCGGACTGTGGGATCCGAGCCTGACCCGGACTGTGGGATCTGAGCCTGACCCGGACTGTGGGATCCGAGCCTGACCCGGACTGTGGGATCTGAGCCTGACCCGGACTGTGGGATCTGAGCCTGACCCTGACTGTGGGACCTGAGCCTGACCCGGACTGTGGGACCTGAGCCTGACCCGGACTGTGGGATCCAAGCCTGACCCGGACTGTGGGATCTGAGCCTGACCCGGACTGTGAGATCTGAGCCTGACCCGGACTGTGGGATCTGAGCCTGACCCGGACTGTGGGATCCGAGCCTGACCCGGACTGTGGGATCTGAGCCTGACCCGGACTGTGGGATCTGAGCCTGACCCTGACTGTGGGATCTGAGCCTGACCCGGACTGTGGGACCTGAGCCTGACCCGGACTGTGGGATCCAAGCCTGACCCGGACTGTGGGATCTGAGCCTGACCCGGACTGTGAGATCTGAGCCTGACCCGGACTGTGGGATCTGAGCCTGACCCGGACTGTGAGATCTGAGCCTGACCCGGACTGTGGGATCTGAGCCTGACCCGGACTGTGGGATCTGAGCCTGTCCCGGACTGTGGGATCTGAGCCTGACCCGGACTGTGGGATCTGAGCCTGACCCGGACTGTGGGATCTGAGCCTGACCCGGACTGTGGGATCTGAGCCTGACCCAGACTGGTGGATCTGAGCCTTAAGCGGACTGTGGGATCTGAGCCTGAACCGAACTGTGGGATCTGAGCCTGACCCGGACTGTGGGATCTGAGCCTGACCCGGACTGTGGGATCTGAGCCTGACCCGGACTGTGGGATCTGAGCCTGACCCGGACTGTGGGATCAGAGCCTGACCCGGACTGTGGGATCTGAGCCTGAACCGGACTATCGGATCCGAGCCTGACCCGGACTGTGGGATCTGAGCCTGACCCGGACTATCTGAGCCTGAACCTGACCCGGACTGTGGGATCTGAGCCTGACCCAGACTGTGGGATCTGAGCCTGACCCGGATTGTCGGATCCGAGCCTGACCCGGACTGTGGGATCTGAGCCTGACCCGGACTATCGGATCCGAGCCTGACCCGGACTGTGGGATCTGAGCCTGACCCGGATTGTCGGATCCGAGCCTGACCCGGACTGTGGGATCTGAGCCTGACCCGGACTGTGGGATCTGAGCCTGACCCGGACTGTGGGATCTGAGCCTGACCCGGATTGTCGGATCCGAGCCTGACCCGGACTGTGGGATCTGAGCCTGACCCGGACTATCGGATCCGAGCCTGACCCGGACTGTGGGATCTGAGCCTGACCCGGATTGTCGGATCCGAGCCTGACCCGGACTGTGGGATCTGAGCCTGACCCGGACTGTGGGATCTGAACCTGACCCGGACTGTGGGATCTGAGCCTGACCCGGACTATCGGATCTGAGCCTGACCCGAACTGTGGGATCTGAGTCTGACCCCGACTGTGGGATCTGAGCCTGACCCGGACTATCGGATCCGAGCCTGACCCGGACTGTGGGATCTGAACCTGACCCGGACTGTGGGATCTGAGCCTGACCCAGACTGTGGGATCTGAGCCTGACCCGGACTATCGGATCCGAGCCTGACCCGGACTGTGGGATCTGAGCCTGACCCGGACTGTGGGATCTGAGCCTGACCAGAACTGTGGGATCTGAGCCTGACCCGGATTGTCGAATCCGAGCCTGACCCGGACTGTGGGATCTGAGCCTGACCCAGACTGTGGGATCTGAGCCTGACCCAGACTGTGGGATCTGAGCCTGACCCGGACTATCGGATCCGAGCCTGACCCGGATTGTGGGATCTGAGCCTGACCCGGACTGTGGGATCTGAGCCGGACAGTGGGATCTGAGCCTGACCCGGACTATCGGATCCGAGCCTGACCCGGATTGTGGGATCTGAGCCTGACCCGGACTGTGGGATCTGAGCCTGACCCGGACTGTGGGATCTGAGCCTGACCCGGACTGTCGGATCTGAGCCTGACCCAGACTGTGGGATCTGAGCCTGACCCGGACTGTCGGATCTGAGCCTGACCCGGACTATCGGATCCGAGCCTGACCCGGACTGTGGGATCTGAGCCTGACCCGGACTATCGGATCCAAGCCTGACCCGAACTATCGGATCCGAGCCTGACCCGGACTGTGGGATCTGAGCCTGACCCGGACTATCGGATCCGAGCCTGACCCGGACTGTGGGATCTGAGCCTGACCCGGACTGTCGTATCTGAGCCTGACCCGGACTATCGAATCCGAGCCTGACCCGGACTGTGGGATCTGAGCCTGACCCGGACTATCGGATCCGAGTCTGACCCGGACTATGGGATCTGAGCTGACCCGGACTGTCGGATCTGAGCCTGACCCAGACTGTCGGATCTGAGTCTGACCCGGACTGTGGGATCCGAGCCTGACCCAGACTGTCGGATCTGAGCCTGACCCGGACTGTGGGATCCGAGCCTGACCCGGACTGTGGGATCTGAGCCTGACCCGGACTGTCGGATCCGAGCCTGACCCGGACTGTGGGATCTGAGCCTGACCCAGACTGTCGGATCTGAGCCTGACCCGGACTGTCGGATCTGAGCCTGACCCGGACTGTGGGATCTGAGCCTGACCCGGACTATCGGATCCGAGCCTGACCCGGACTGTGGGATCTGAGCCTGACCCGGACTGTGGGATCTGAGCCTGACCCGAACTGTGGGATCTGAGTCTGACCCGGACTGTGGGATCTGAGTCTGACCCGGACTGTGAGATCTGAGCCTGACCCGGACTATCGGATCTGAGCCTGACCCGGACTATCAGATCCGAGCCTGACCCGGACTGTGGGATCTGAGCCTGACCCGGACTGTGGGATCTGAGCCTGACCCGGACTGTGGGATCTGAGCCTGACCCGGACTATCGGATCCGAGCCTGACCCGGACTGTGGGATCTGAGCCTGACCAGGACTGTGGGATCTGAGCCGGACCCGGACTGTGGGATCTGAGCCTGACCCGGACTGTGGGATCCTAGCCTGACCCGGACTGTGGGATCTGAGCCTGACCCGGACTATCGGATCCGAGCCTGACCCGGACTGTGGGATCTGAGCCTGACCCGGACTGTGGGATCCGAGTCTGACCCGGACTGTGGGATTCGAGTCTGACCCAGACTGTGGGATCTGAGCCTGACCCGGACTGTCGGATCTGAGCCTGACCCGGACTGTGGGATCTGAGCCTGACCCGGACTGTCGGATCTGAGCCTGACCCGGACTGTGGGATCTGAGCCTGACCCGGACTATCGGATCTGAGTCTGACCCGGACTGTGGGATCTGAGCCTGACCCGGACTATCGGATCTGAGCCTGACCCGGACTATCGGATCCGAGCCTGACCCGGACTGTGGGATCTGAGCCTGACCCGGACTATCGGATCCGAGCCTGACCCGGACTGTGGGATCTGAGCCTGACCCGGATTGTCGGATCCGAGCCTGACCCGGACTGTGGGATCTGAGCCTGACCCAGACTGTGGGATCTGAGCCTGACCCGGATTGTCGGATCCGAGCCTGACCCCGACTGTGGGATCTGAGCCTGACCCGGACTGTGGGATCTGAGCCTGACCCGGACTATCGGATCCGAGCCTGACCCGGACTGTGGGATCCGAGCCTGACCTGGACTGTGGGATCTGAGCCTGACCCGGACTGTGGGATCCGAGCCTGACCCGGACTGTGGGATCTGAGTCTGACCCGGACTATCGGATCCGAGCCTGACCCGGACTGTGGGATCCGAGCCTGACCCGGACTGTGGGATCCGAGCCTGACCCGGACTGTGGGATCTGAGCCTGACCCGGACTGTGGGATCTGAGCCTGACCCGGACTGTGGGATCCGAGCCTGACCCGGACTGTGGGATCTGAGTCTGACCCGGACTGTGGGATCTGAGCCTGACCCGGACTGTGGGATCTGAGCCTGACCCGGACTGTGGGATCTGAGCCTGACCCAGACTGTGGGGTCTGAGCCTGACCCGGACTGTGGGATCTGAGCCTGACCCAGACTGTCGGATCTGAGCCTGACCCGGACTGTCGGATCTGAGCCTGACCCGGACTGTGGGATCTGAGCCTGACCCGGACTATCTGATCCGAGCCTGACCCGGACTGTGGGATCTGAGCCTGACCCGGACTGTGGGATCCGAGCCTGACCCGGACTGTGGGATCTGAGCCTGACCCGGACTGTGGGATCTGAGCCTGACCCGAACTGTGGGATCTGAGTCTGACCCGGACTATCGGATCTAAGCCTGACCCGGACTATCGGATCCGAGCCTGACCCGGACTGTGGGATCTGAGCCGGACCCGGACTGTGGGATCTGAGCCTGACCCGGACTGTGGGATCCGAGCCTGACCCGGACTGTGGGATCTGAGCCTGACCCGGACTGTGGGATCTGAGCCGGAACCGGACTGTGGGATCTGAGTCTGACCCGGACTATCGGATCCGAGCCTGACCCGGACTGTGGGATCCGAGCCTGACCTGGACTGTGGGATCTGAGCCTGACCCGGACTATCGGATCCAAACCTGACCCGGACTGTGGGATCTGAGTCTGACCCGGACTATCGGATCCGAGCCTGACCCGGACTGTGGGATCCGAGCCTGACCCGGACTGTGGGATCCGAGCCTGACCCGGACTGTGGGATCTGAGTCTGACCCGGACTGTGGGATCTGAGCCTGACCCGGACTATCGGATCTGAGCCGGACCCGGACTGTCGGATCTGAGCCGGACCTGGAGCTCCACCATCACTTTTCTCCTCACCTCTCCTCGGTGTGTGGCCTTTTCTACTCTGGGTTTTCTGAGCTGAGGTGATACAGTTTCTGTACCTCCTCTGGTTCTGACCGTGCTGAGCCAAGCTATCTCTGACGTCATCTCACTGCATGCCACCTATTGTCCAAGGGGTTAGCCAATCAGATGTGAGGGTCAGAGAGTGACATCATTAAATGAGCGACAGTTCACACTCCCTACCCGTAGGTGGCGGTAACGCAATTCATGAATTGTTAGCCAGCCGCCAGTAAAAACAAGAACAGAGGAAGACGACAAGAAGAAGGAATATGAGAGGGACGGATGATATGTTCACTTGTGCTGGTATTTAGAAGTGTTTAGCTGGCTCAGTTGGTAGCACATTTACCTTTTAATCCGAAGGTCCTGGTTCAAGTCCTATTTCAGGTGAACAATATTCTATTTCTTTCTCAACAATTACATTACATTAGATAAGATAGATAGATAGATAGATAGTTAGTTAGTTAGTTAGTGAGGGAGTGATTTCAGATTCTCAACGGGATCATGGAGGAAATATAAAAGAATATTGTTCACCTGAAAAGGGAGTTGAAATCAGGACCCTTTAGTTAAAAGTCAGGTGTGCTACCAACTTAGCTATCTGAACTCTTCCAAAACCAGTGCAAGTAACAATCTTCCGTTCCCCCCCCCCCCCCTCCTCCCTTTCCTGGTCTTCTTCCTCTGTTTTTACTGGTAGGGAGTGTGAACTGTTGCTGCTGTTTGCGTTGCATAATCTAGTACGTCACAGCAGCTTTATGTTTACCCCGCCCACTTGTGATCGGGGTAATGGATTGTCATTGAAAAGCTACCAAGCCAAGCTGAATTGAGTTGTGCTGAGCTGACCTGTGCTGGTGGAAAAGGCCCATAAGAGAGGCCGGACAGAGTCCAAGCTGTTCTAAATAGAAACATGCATTCAGTCAAAGAAGTTTTCGACTGGAGAACAGGTAATGTTGGGACAATGCGGCATCCCACCACTCTTGTGTAGTGAATAAGGGGTTTGCGGTGCACCCTAGGATGATGGTGCAATTTCAGTGCATGGAGATGGAAGGTATACGATCACTGTACCTATGAGCAGATGCCCTTGCTCAATGCAATGACCGCTGCTGCCCAAGAAACAGATGCAGAGGCATGTCAAGGATGGATCAGGCATGCTCGAAGATTTTTCCCTAGGTGCATCAACAGGAAAAATATTGAATGTGATGTAGATGAGGCCGTGTGGCCTTTTCGTCACAAGAGACAAGAGTATCACTTATGACTCTCTTACAGTGAACTCTCATAGGCCTATCAGTCTTTTTCTTTATTGTACAAAATTATTTTCATTGCATTGCGTTGTCTTTTATTATAACCATGTTAATTTTGCTGTTTTATTGTATTGTGTATCTTTTCTTCACCTGCCAAGGGTCTATTGATGCTAATTAGCTTGCTAATGATAATCCAACATGTTTACCTCTGTTGCCACATATTATCATTAATATGTACTGTCGCTATCAAATTAACAAAAAGTTTGAAGATAGAATAATTGCACAGAATTTTAAAGACACACAACGTAACTTTTAGACCTTAAAAATCTGTGTTTCTGACTCGTTTTGATGGCACACCAACATTAATTTTGCGCATTTTCGAGCCGTCACTGCCCAGAGGCGTCCCGGGGCTCAGAAACAGCACTATGTAAGATTCCCATCCGGGACGCGACTGTGACGTTGCAGCACCGCGTCACTCACTAACAACCGGATGTAAACCAGGGATCAACCCCGCCAGTGTTTTGAACGCACATCATGTAAAATATAGGGCTCGGTGTCGGTGTGGTGCGGTGTGGCGCTTTGGTGGGGGGTGCGGTTTTGTTTGTGGCTTCCGGGGCTTTGTATGCGGGGCGGGCGCGGGGGGATCTGTATCTTGTGTGTGGTTGGTCTTGCGGTGTTGATGTCTTGGGTGTCCGTGTCTCGATGTGGATGCGGTGACGGTGTATCTTTCAGCCCTACTGTTGGGGTAGGTGTGTGGGGAGTGTGTGTGTGAGCGTGGTGGCGGGGTAGGGGGTGGTAGAGGTGGTGGCGCCCTGGTGTCAGGTGTGTGGGGCAGGGACGTTGGGGTGGGGGCTGGCCTGCCCTGGGGGCGTCGTCTGGGGGGTCCGGTCCTCCTGGGTTTCGGTTGGGCCGCCCGGGTCCGGGGGGGGGGGGGGGGGGGGGGTGGCTGCTCCTGGGCGCTTGGGCCCTGGGCCCGGCGCTGTCTCCGCTCCGGGGGACGCCCGGCGCCCGGTGGGGTCGGCAGCTGCTGGTCTTGGTCCGCTGGGGCCTGGGCCTCCAGACTGCGGGGGCTCCGGCTGGGGCCGCCTTTTGCCGCCCTTCGGGGGATGCATGTCCGCTCTTTGGGGGGGGGGGGGTAGCTGGGATCTGGGCCTCTGGGTGGCTGCTGGGGGCCTGGGTCGTGAACCTTGCGGGCTTCCTCCTCCTTGCAGAGACGAGGCTGCATCTGCATGACTGTATCACCACGGAGACCCTTTATTATGCATGTTGACACTGTGACACTGTTTTCCATTGCGATGACTAGGTTGTACCTCTTCTCTACTTCCCATTGCGATGACTAGGTTGTACCTCTTCTCTACTTCCCATTGCGCTGACTAGGTTGTACCTCTTCTCTACTTCCCATTGCGATGACTAGGTTGTACCTCTTCTCTACTTCCCATTGCGATGACTAGGTTGTACCTCTTCTCTACTTCCCATTGCGATGACTAGGTTGTACCTCTTCTCTACTTCCCATTGCGATGACTAGGTTTTACCTCTTCTCTACTTCCCATTGCGATGACTAGGTTGTACCTCTTCTCTGCGTAGTTCTGCGTGTGTTTGTATGATCTGAGGATATTTAAGCCACCTGCAGGTCTTCCTGTAGGGGATTGCTTGTTTTGTTTTCCAACAGAGACCTTGGTTGTTTAGGGATCGCGGTACAGATGTACCAGTGAACTGTGTAAGTGGATTCATGTTTTCTCTCTCTCTCTCTTCCTCTTCCTTACTCCTTTCTCTCTCTGTTTCACTTTCTATCATTACCTCGGTTAACTTTCATTTCTCCCTTGTCAGGCCCAGCAGTATGAAATGGAATGGTGTAATAGACAAATGTTCAATTAAAGAAATAAAATGCATAAACATGATATCAAGTGGAGCCTTATGTTCATAAAAGCTCCGCTTGGTAAAGCAAAACTGTTCAACAGAATAAAGCAATCAGATTTCCATTCTGCTTGCTTCGATGCTGGACAGGACAAGTAAAAAAAAAAAAAAATAAATATATATATATATATATATATATATATATATATATAGGGCTGCAAATATTTTAAATTAAGAGCCGTTCGGGAGTTGAAAGAACCGGCTCTCTGAAAAGAGCCGAACTTCCCATCACGAGCCGCAGGCTTGCCCCCAACTCAGCCGCACTCAGGCTCAGCGGGGGGGAGAGAGAGACAGAAAAAAAGTGTTTGGTTTATTCTGAGAGGGGGAGATCGTGGGACAGATTCACGCATTTCACAGACAAGGAACAGTTATGCAGAGAATGCAAACGTCACCGGTTCAGCAACATGTACAGCTGCGGGGGTTGGGGGGGGGGGGGGGGCAGCTGTGTTTCAGAACAGAGAGGTGAAGAATCTCTTCTCTTCACCTGAAAACTGAAACGTGAAGGCCGCCGGTAAACGTGAGCGCGCTGCGGCGTGATGTGTAACACCACAGGTCAGGAGGAGACCTCGTATTTATTTTTATTCTATAAACACACTCCTGATTGTCAGCTAGTATAGCGGTTAATATAATGTGCGATCTTTCCATAAATTAGATTTTCATTTCTTTTTTTTTGGGGGGGGGGGATATTAATCGAGGTATTTACCTCGGGTACGTCATAGCTAGTAACGGCCTTGTGTTCATTTCTGTTTGCTCGTAAGTGACGCGGTGCTGCAACATCACGGTCGCGTCCTGGATGGGAAACTTCCATACTGCTGTTTCTGAGCCCCCGGACGCCTCTGGGCAGTGACGGCTCGAAAATGCGCAAAATTAATGTTGGTGCAACATCAGAACGAGTCAGAAACACAGATTTTTAAGCTCTAAAAGTTACGTTGTCTTCAAACTTGCGCATGGCACCTTTAATCCAGTGTGCCTTGTAATAGCCCCCAAAGCTTCTTCTTTGTTCTTCTGCTTGATTTTGCTGCTTGATTTTGCTCCAGTATCTGAAGTTTAACTCCATAACAGTTCTTCTTTATGAAAATGGAAAATGCCTTTTTTAAAACAAGAGAGCAGATTATTTGCATAGCTGTGTCCTTTCCTTGCAGATTCAGACAATATAAACTATAATCTCCTGCTGGAGAGCAACACTAAGATCATTACAATTACAGCCCTAATAGAGAGGTGCATTGTGCTCTGACAGAGAAAGAGCTCTTAAAGGCAGCGTGCTCTCCACAACAGGATAATTACTGCGATGAGAAAACACGAGGAGCACCGTGACATTTCTGGCCCTTCAGTCTGCAAAAGCGTTTTACAGTAAAGGCATTTTAACAAATCTTCAACATCCCTGAAGGATGAAAACTATAAGGAATGAGACTTATTGTGTCTGAGAACACAAAAATGAACTTTTGGGTAACTGTAATTAAAAGATTTCCTGTCTCTGCAGGTATCTCATTCATTATAAAGTGATTCTTAATCCAGTTAGTGTGTAGTAACTGCAGTGACTCCCTCTCCTTCCCCAGACCATTATCGTCCCCTGTAATCTAATCTGGTGTAATCCTTTCATCTAAGCGTGAGTCTGAATAGAAATGATTGTACTCACAAGACCAGCTCATCCTCCTCTGAGTATTTCTGACCATGTTAATAGAGGTTTACACCAGTACAACTGAGTAAAAGTAGCCTGTCTTTATTTTAGTCCAAACTTCAAACGCTTTTAATTACTTTCATTGTTAGAAATTGTTTAATTGTGTAGAAATCCTGGAGCAGAATTACAACGTCTAAGCAGCATTATGTATTCTGCACTTTCCGGGCTGTTGAGCGCCCCTGAACACAAGCCCCACCCACTAGAAAATGGAGATTTGTAGATGTACGGGACGAACTGATGTAAAGCTGTCCTGTAGGATGAGACAGGCCACGCACCGACCGTAAATGTTTTATGTTTGTCTGTAAGAGAGAGATTTCAGAAAAGGACGAAGATGGACCGTAGACCGTTAATGGAGAGGGACGAAGCTAACGCTACGGCACCGATGGTTTCTGACGAGCTAAAAGCGAAGATGGATCACCACAAATAAGCAACTAAAGCCGCTTCAAGCTAGCAGGGGGGTCCAACTGATGTTTGGTAACAAACATTGGTGAGATGAAGCAGTTTGTGGCAGATAATGCCTCATTAAGAGGCTGCGCGCGGTCGTCACATCACTGCCATTATATCGGACACGCTGATCTGGAGCGGATCTAAATATCTGCTGAAGGAATTCACGTTACACCAAAACTGTCTGGATGAGGAAATGAACAGATTCATGCTGAAAGATCCAGCTTAAAAACAGAACTTCCCCTTTAAGCAGCACATCTGGTAATGACGAGCCCCACCCACTTTATCTCACTGCACAGCCTGCAGGAGGAACACCACCAGCAGCTCCACTGGTGGAGGTTTTCCTCCTGGTTCTGGTCCTGATGGAGGTTTTCCTTCCTGGTTCTGGTCCTGATGGAGGTTTTCCTTCCTGGTTCTGGTCCAGATGGAGGTTTTTCTTCCTGGTTCTGGTCCTGATAGAGGTTTTCCTTCCTGGTTCTGGTCCAATTCTGGTCTCCTCCTGCCTGTAATTCGCTCTTTCACTTATTATGGTCTGGGTGGAAATTTCCGTTTAGTGACAGAGCTAAGAGCATGACGCTGTGTGAGAATAAGCTCGTGATTGGAGCAGATGCCAGTCACTCCAACTCTTGAAGGAAAAAAAAAGAAAAACAGTGGATCCACCGAAGAAAAGGTGAGAGCTTTAGATAGTGCACGTTAGAAAACCAGGTTAATATTGGTTTGGCTTTTACCCGCTTTCAGACATTTGTTGAAAAGAAGTACCAGTTTGTTCTTATTGTAAAACCTGTTTTTTCAGAAACTGCTTCAGTGCTGCATCTGTTTTCATCTTTCTTTGTTCTCTAGTTTTGTTCTCCAGCTGCAGCAGCATTTACTGCATGTCAGCATGGTTCTCCAGCTGCAGCAGCATTTACTGCATGTCAGCATGGTTCTCCAGCTGCAGCAGCATTTACTGCATGTCAGCATGGTTCTCCAGCTGCAGCAGCATTTTCTGCATGTCAGCATGGTTCTCCAGCTGCAGCAGCATTTACTGCATGTCAGCATGGTTCTCCAGCTGCAGCAGCATTAACTGCATGTCAGCATGGTTCTCCAGCTGCAGCAGCATTTACTGCATGTCAGCATGGTTCTCCAGCTGCAGCAGCATTTACTGCATGTCAGCATGGTTCTCCAGCTGCAGCAGCATTTACTGCATGTCAGCATGGTTCTCCAGCTGCAGCAGCATTTACTGCATGTCAGCATGGTTCTGCAGCTGCAGCAGCATTTACTGCATGTCAGCATGGTTCTCCAGCTGCAGCAGCATTTACTGCATGTCAGCATGGTTCTCCAGCTGCAGCAGCATTTACTGCATGTCAGCATGGTTCTCCAGCTGCAGCAGCATTTACCGCATGTCAACATGGTTCTCCAGCTGCAGCAGCATTTACCGCATGTCAGCATGGTTCTGCAGCTGCAGCAGCATTTACTGCATGTCAGCATGGTTCTCCAGCTGCAGCAGCATTTACTGCATGTCAGCATGGTTCTCCAGCTGCAGCAGCATTTACCGCATGTCAACATGGTTCTCCAGCTGCAGCAGCATTTACCGCATGTCAGCATGGTTCTGCAGCTGCAGCAGCATTTACTGCATGTCAGCATGGTTCTCCAGCTGCAGCAGCATTTACTGCATGTCAGCATGGTTCTCCAGCTGCAGCAGCATTTACTGCATGTCAGCATGGTTCTCCAGCTGCAGCAGCATTTACTGCATGTCAGCATGGTTCTGCAGCTGCAGCAGCATTTACTGCATGTCAGCATGGTTCTCCAGCTGCAGCAGCATTTACTGCATGTCAGCATGGTTCTCCAGCTGCAGCAGCATTTACTGCATGTCAGCATGGTTCTCCAGCTGCAGCAGCATTTACTGCATGTCAGCATGGTTCTCCAGCTGCAGCAGCATTTACTGCATGTCAGCATGGTTCTCCAGCTGCAGCAGCATTTACTGCATGTCAACATGGTTCTCCAGCTGCAGCAGCATTTACTGCATGTCAACATGGTTCTCCAGATGCAGCAGCATTTACTGCATGTCAGCATGGTTCTCCAGATGCAGCAGCATTTACTGCATGTCAGCATGGTTCTCCAGCTGCAGCAGCATTTACTGCATGTCAGCATGGTTCTCCAGCTGCAGCAGCATTTACTGCATGTCAACATGGTTCTCCAGATGCAGCAGCATTTACTGCATGTCAGCATGGTTCTCCAGCTGCAGCAGCATTTACTGCATGTCAGCATGGTTCTCCAGCTGCAGCAGCATTTACTGCATGTCAGCATGGTTCTCCAGCTGCAGCAGCATTTACTGCATGTCAACATGGTTCTCCAGCTGCAGCAGCATTTACTGCATGTCAACATGGTTCTCCAGATGCAGCAGCATTTACTGCATGTCAGCATGGTTCTCCAGATGCAGCAGCATTTACTGCATGTCAGCATGGTTCTCCAGCTGCAGCAGCATTTACCGCATGTCAACATGGTTCTCCAGCTGCAGCAGCATTTACCGCATGTCAGCATGGTTCTGCAGCTGCAGCAGCATTTACTGCATGTCAGCATGGTTCTCCAGCTGCAGCAGCATTTACTGCATGTCAGCATGGTTCTCCAGCTGCAGCAGCATTTACCGCATGTCAACATGGTTCTCCAGCTGCAGCAGCATTTACTGCATGTCAGCATGGTTCTGCAGCTGCAGCAGCATTTACTGCATGTCAGCATGGTTCTCCAGCTGCAGCAGCATTTACTGCATGTCAGCATGGTTCTCCAGCTGCAGCAGCATTTACTGCATGTCAGCATGGTTCTCCAGCTGCAGCAGCATTTACTGCATGTCAGCATGGTTCTGCAGCTGCAGCAGCATTTACTGCATGTCAGCATGGTTCTCCAGCTGCAGCAGCATTTACTGCATGTCAGCATGGTTCTCCAGCTGCAGCAGCATTTACTGCATGTCAGCATGGTTCTCCAGCTGCAGCAGCATTTACTGCATGTCAGCATGGTTCTCCAGCTGCAGCAGCATTTACTGCATGTCAACATGGTTCTCCAGCTGCAGCAGCATTTACTGCATGTCAACATGGTTCTCCAGATGCAGCAGCATTTACTGCATGTCAGCATGGTTCTCCAGATGCAGCAGCATTTACTGCATGTCAGCATGGTTCTCCAGCTGCAGCAGCATTTACTGCATGTCAGCATGGTTCTCCAGCTGCAGCAGCATTTACTGCATGTCAGCATGGTTCTCCAGCTGCAGCAGCATTTACTGCATGTCAACATGGTTCTCCAGATGCAGCAGCATTTACTGCATGTCAGCATGGTTCTCCAGCTGCAGCAGCATTTACTGCATGTCAGCATGGTTCTCCAGCTGCAGCGTGGTGGGACCTAAAGCTCCTCAGAGGATAGTTCGGGGAGCAGAGAGTCATCGGAGCTTCCCTCCCCTCCATCCAGGAGCTTTCTCCAGCTGCTGCAGGAGCAGGGACCCCTCACACCCAACAGTCGAGATGTAAAAAAGTTTCAGGGGGGGGGGACTCATTGGCGATCCTCTTTAATCTGCCTTGAACGTCAGAATTTTAACAAACATTTTTAAAACTATGCTCAAGACGTACCTCTATGCACAGACCTCCCCCTCTTAGTCGTGTAGCAGATATCTGTACTGGTCCTGATGTTCTTGTTGTGTTTGATTGTTTTTATTGTTTTTATGTCTTTAATTTTTTATAATTTTTTTTTCTCTTTTAAGAAGTGTGTTTTTGGCACCTAGTATGCGTCTGTACAGCACTTTTGGCATTCGTGGATGTAGAAAATTGTGCTATTTAAATAAATCAAACTTGAACTTGAACTTATTTTTGTTGCCTGATGAGTCCTATTGGTGAAGATGGAATTTTTAAACTGGGAAGACCAAATGATTTCAACTCACTAAGTTATTTTTGTGTAATTTGGGCTAAAATCAGCACTCAAGCAGTTTGTGATGATCTATGAGCCGAAGGATTTTGACCAAAAAGCCACAAGAGAACTCTGAAGCAGAACCATTGATTAACAATAAACATTGTCAAACAAAGACCTGATCACCACGAGCCATGCAGGATGAGACTGGTATTTGTCTGGAATACCAGTTACCCACCAGAACTTCATGCCTGATGCAAAATATGTTTCATTTAACAGCTTCTGTGTCTAAAGCCCAGTTTTCAGCTTTTCTCGCAGAGATATTGTGATTGGGGAAAGTAAGCTACTGCTTCACAGGGAGACCACATGCTGCTTCACGTCCACTTCTTATTTTAGACACCAGCTAGAATAGAGAACAGTTAGAATATTTGAAATCAGACGTGCAGAAGTAAAGTTCTGAGCTTTGCTTTCTAGCGGAGATCAGGCAGATATTTGCCGCTTTGCAGGCGATTCTGCTGGACAGAATAATTCTTCATTGCCTGTAAAATATCTAAAACAAACCCTGGTCTAATGTGAACAGTAAATGTCTGTTCTACGTTTTCTAGACTCATAATTTACAATCTAATGTGACTGAATGACAAGTCCTGTGTTTTAGTGAGCTAGTTAACAAGAATCTCAGCTAGTTTAGAGGCTACACGGTGAGCTGGACAAACCAGCTGTGTTGTTGTTGCGCAACTTGTGGCGAGTTTAGTGACTTTTGTTTAGATTGATCAAAAGTAATGATTGAGATTCTGAGTGTTGAGTCATTACTCACCTGTGACTATCATCTTTTTAAAATACTCTCCGACATGTCCTTGTCCAGCCGCTTGTTTGGCCGTGCTGACATTGCAACCAGTTAATCCTTAAAGATGTCCCTCTCCGCTGCAGCTTGTGCAGCTTCCTCTGGCATCAGGCATCAACCAATCATGGTGCTTCATTGCATGTGTGCGTGCCCCTGTACCCTCAGACTTTATTTCTTTTACTGAACATCCGTACTACTGTACTTTCTGATAATGAAACAGTTATATGAGTATTGGCTACATTTCCAGGATTTACTGTAAAAAGGGAGGGGATGGAATGGGGGGTGGCAGTTTTACAGGGGGGATGATTTTAATTGTATATTTATTTCAGGGGGAGATATAACCCCCCCCCCCCCCCCCCCCCCCCAACCCAAGCACTGCTCACACCCGCTCCAGGTGGAGCTCCTGGCCAGAAGCATTAAAAGCTTCCTCCCCCCCCGAGCCGGAAGGATTTGGTTGAACGCTGAGCTGCTTCCCACGCACACCGATCACTTTCACCGCTGCACTTTCTCTGATTTTACTTCGTATTTACAGTCAGGTTGTCAGTGTTTATGTATTTCTGTTAAAGGTAGAATCCAGAGTTCTCCACCTGAAAATAAACGCCAGACTTGTGTGGGTGGAATCCGGCTCAGTCTTTGAGCCTCTACTGTCACGTGGCGGTGAGTTTTGTTTGCAACTCCCTCTCCTGTGACTGCATTTCGTCCTTTCCCATTGTTTTGGTGTGTTCAGGACGTTTCTGGGCCGTGTATCTGTTTTAGGGCGTATTCAGAAAGCATAGTCCGCTAGTCGCGGTCCGTTTGGGGACTCTGCTCGGCTGGGGACCGAGATCGCCTTCACATTGCACCGTAGCCAAACGAGCCAAAACTGTTGAATAATGTTCCCATTCTCCAGAGACGGCGCTGCATTCAGATTCACCGTCAGCGAGTCCAAGACGTACAACAAACAAGAAGGTTCTCACAGCTTCTGTTTCCTCCACATGCACGCACGACATTGTTTTTGTGCGTACGTACGAGGATGTACGTTCATCAGACCAAATATCCATTAAAGCTTTTACTTCCTTGTCTCTCCCCAGCTGTGTCCCAATGTCCTCCCTAACCCTCATCCACTACATAGCTCACTATCTAGTGCACTGATTCTGCCTGTGATTTGGACACGAAGCTGACTTCTTCTACCTCACTGCAAATCACGTGATTACCAGCTGACACCGTGGCAACTCTCCTTACTGCATTGCATTGTGGTCTATATTGACCCGTTTAGGGACCATTGAAGCTCACTAGTTCTCAAGATGCATTGTGGGTAATTTGGAGTGCACTACTTTTTTTTCTGGACATTCGGACACCACTACACAATGGCGTGATCCCTACATAGGGCCTTATGTGGGGGATAGGGTGGACATTCGGACACAGCCCACGTTTGACCACGAGCCATTTTTAAAAGTACTGCAGCCCCAGAAGTGTGTTTGTTGTAGCATTTACCCCAAACGGCAACCTACAGTGGCCAATAGGGGATTGTCACGCTTACCGGATGTTCCCGGTATTTTGACACTTCCTCTTCCGGGCCATGTTAACGACAGCCGTTCCTGCTCTGTTATACTGTTTAAATCGGATAAACTCCAAACATACTTAAGTTTTCATTCCAGACTGAAGTGATACTGGATCAAAAGCTGGATCAAAGCGATCGATTTGCCGCGGTGAAGGGCCGAACTTTATAATAAAACACACGTTTGTTTGTCGCCGGTGGGGCACAACACCGGCACTTCACAGCATGCTAGCATTAGCCAGCTAGCGTTTACTGACGTGCTTAACTTTGTGCTTAACTTTGTGCATCTTAAAACACACATACATCTGAAAATCGGGTCTGTACTGCGCGGACTGCCGGCCACAAACAAACGTGTGTCGTTTTATTATAAAGTTTGGTCCTTCACCACGGCGAATAGGTCGTTTTGATCCACTTCTTCCTTAGCATCACTTCAGTCTGGAATGAAAACTTGGCATTGGCGTTTATCCGATTTACAAAGTTTAACAGAGTAGTAGCTGGCGGACTACTGTTAGCAGGTTAGCATTAGCCAGCTTGATGACGTGCCTAACTTTGTGCGTCTGAAAACACACAAGCATCTGAAAGCGTCTCCTTTCTTGGCAGTCCCCAGTTGTTCCCCTGGAAACGGGGGGGAACAGACCCGATTTTCAGATGTTTGTGTGTTTGAAGACGCACAAAGTTAAGCACGTCAGTAAACGCTAGCTGGCTAATGCTAGCATGCCGGTGTTGTGCCCCACCGGCTGCAAACAAACATGCTACGTTGTTTTATTATATTTAAATTTTATTATATATTTTATTAAAATGTTCTCAGTAGAAATAAATATGTTGACAGCAGAAATAAATGTTTACAGCAGAAATAAACATGTTTACAGTAGAAATAAATATGTTTACAGTAGAAATAAAAATGTTTACAGCAGAAATAAATATGTTTACAGCAGGAATAAATATATTTACAGCAGAAACAAATATGTTTACAGCAGAAATAAACATGTTTACAGTAGAAATAAACATGTTTACAGCAGGAATAAACATGTTTACAGTAGAAATAAACATGTTTACAGCAGGAATAAATACGTTTGCAGCAGAAATAAGCATGTTTACAGTCTGGTTCAAACATCATTTTAGGTTTAATAGGTCAAGTTTACCTTCATGTCAACTGTGAGGGGGGGGGGTGAATTTTTTTTAGAACTGATCTCTTTAGATGTTATTTAATCTTGAAATTAACATAATTAAGAGCGTGTCCTTTTGATTGATAGGCAGCAGACTGGAAGCCCAGCCTGCCGACCGGTGGCTAACAGTTAGCTCCTTGTTAGCGCTTGGTAAGGTCTCAGTCTGAAGCAGAGCAGCATAATAGTGGTTTTTAGTCAGATAATAGCAAGTATAAGCGTGTCTTACCTTTACCCCGCTGCTTAGGGGCTAATCTTCGTTAGCTCCTGTTTGTTTTAAGCTAGCTTGGTTAGCATTTGGCCCAGAGTATGTTTGTTTGTACGGATCAGAGTCTGTTTGTGCATTCACAACTCCCCCAAACAAAGCGGGCTTTCTGAGCAAACAGACTGATTCCGATGAAAAAAGCTTTGTGAATGCGCCCTCAGAGTCTCTTGAAACGCCGTCTCATTTCTCCACAGTACACGGTGGAAAATGACAAATAAAGACCCTTGAATCATTGAAATCGTTATTCAAACTGAATCTCAGCCTTTGTGGACAGTAGCATCTGCGTGGCCACGTGTAAACAGTAAATTTATCAGTCACGTAGTAGAACCAGGTGATGTTTACAATCCATGGATGTTAATTCTGTGTCCTTCATAATCACCCACCAAATAATAAATCTGTAACTGACAAGAACAGTAATCTCTGTAGTCAAGTGATAAACTTTATGGCCCGCTAGGTCCTCATTACAACCAGAAGCCGAGGTCTCTCCACTCAGCCCTCGACCCCCGTCGGCGGTATTAAATTCATTTAGCCATAAAGTCAGGCTGTTTGATTAGTCGGCCTGACCGCTACCGTCTGCTCCAGCCACGATCCAGCCAGGAAATTAGGTTTTTATGTCAACACAGGAGCAAAATCCCCAGAAGCCAACAGCACTTAATGTTAGAGCTGTGGTTTCTGTCCGCGGCCTCCCGTGAAGCAGCACCATTTATTCTGCTCAGTCACGGCAATCAGTTGACCAAATGAAAACTCATTTCCTGTTGATACTGTTATCAGGAAGTGATGGAGGTCATTTAATCTAATACACGCTTACTAAATTATCACGGTAAGGTTTAACACAGTGAAGGACCAGTGGAAGGTGGCCAAGAACCAGTTAGAAACAAGAAAAATCTTTCAAGTGTTATTGTGAAGCACTTTGAGACATGTTTCCCAAATGTAGTACTTTATAAATAAAATGTATTATCACTGTATTCTAAAGTATAAGTGGTATAAATCATGGATCTGTAGGTTGTCACGAATAAGCCGTGCTGAGGCAGAAAACCCCTGCAGCAGAGTTCATGTGTGTGACATGATTACAGTTTTGAGCCCACAGAAAAACAGTCAGTCAGATCTGATGGCTGGATGGAAGGACGGCTGAGTTCCCCCATCTGACAGAGCAGAACAAACACTGAGCCACCACGCGCCTGGATGATGCCGCAGGTGTGGATTCACCCAACACACGCCACCATATCAGATGCTGGTCTCATAGGCGCTGTGTCTCCGATTCGTGAAAATCAGCTTGTCTGCCAGAATCCTGCAGAGGCTGGAAACCTCAGAAAGCCGCCAGTCTGGGTCCGATTGTGGACTCGGCTCGGGGTGGGGGTGGTCTTCCGGACCGAGATCATGTTCACATTGCACCATAGCATTCGGATTCACCATAGACAAGGAAAACACATACAACGAACAAAAGGGTTCTCACAACTTCCCTTTCCTCCACAAAACGACCTTATTTTTGTACGAACTTACGAGGAGCTGGATATCAGACCAAATACGGATTTAAGACCCACAACGGAACTTTTAGACCTTAAAAATCTGCAATTTTCACACGCTTTGATGTCACACCAGCATTCATTATGCGTATTTTTGAGTCATCACTGCCCAGAGGCTCAGAAACAGCAGTAAGTAAGATTTCTATCCAGGACGCGACGCAACAATTAGTGGCAGCACCGAGTCACGTACTAGCAAACGGAAATGAACCGGACATGAACACAGTGGATGTTTTGAATGTATCATGGAGAATTCAGCAAAGAAACACAAGGGAATCACAGACTGTATATAAAAGATGGACGTATTATCCGGTCACTTCTGAATAGGCCAGAGTGAAGCCAGTTGGGCGTGTCCTACCGTCGCTCTCCGATTCGATTCCCTTCTTTCGATTCCAGTTCCTATCAATTCTCGATTCCGATACTTCTAAAGGTTAGGTAAATCAAAGAACAGACAAGGACATGAATGTAGTAAACTCTAGCTCTATTTATGTTCTTACCAAAAGCATTTAATTGCATTTCAACTAAGAAAAAAAAGTAGAAAAAGAAATAAAAATGATCCCTGGCCAAACTGGAATAGACCTCATCATGTCACCGTTTTAAGAACTTTAACTGTTAAACTGGCTGTATATGAGTAAAACCGTTCGTGCTCATGTCGCGTATTTTTGTGAGATCAGGTTGCGTATTTTTGTGAGATCAGGTTGCATATTTTTGTGAGATCAGGTTGCGTATTTTTGTGAGACCAGGTTGCGTATTTTTGTGAGATCAGGTTGCGTATTTTTGTGAGATCAGGTTGCGTATTTTTGTGAGACCAGGTTGCGTATTTTTGTGAGACCAGGTTGCGTATTTTTGTGAGATCAGGTTGCGTATTTTTGTGAGACCAGGTTGCGTATTTTTGTGAGATCAGGTTGCGTATTTTTGTGAGACCAGGTTGCGTATTTTTGTGAGATCAGGTCGCGTATTTTTGTGAGATCAGGTTGGAATTTCCAGGGCCCATCTCTGATGAAGATCTGTCTGCACTTCAGTATCTAATTGACCCTCTAGCAGATGAGGAATCATATGGCTATAATCTTTATATGGAGGTGCTGGCTTTCGTCACAGAAACACTACAATATGTTGTTAACACGGATTAAAGTTCAGTCACCATGACACGATTCCAGTCATTTGTATTCCACTGAAGCCCGTATGTCTTCTGTGGAAGCATGTGTAGTGAAAATCACACACATTAAGAGCTTGTACGTTTTATATTTGGTGATTTATTTTAAGATTGGAGCAGTTGAAGCGGTCAAAATAGCAATATGTTCAAAACCATCACCAGGAAAAGTTATTGTCGTTGTGACTTGTACAGATGTTTGATCAACTACATGATATACCATAAGATGTACTACCTTTTAATTTGAAGGAAACTGTTATTTGTATTTTTATGAACTCTGAGCAACATTCATTGAAGGCCCTCTGCTGTGGGATTTCTGACACATACTGTCAGATTTTATTCAGTATCTATGTGGTGCATATCTTTTGAGTTTTAAATTAAAACGAGCACAAAAGCTTTTTTGAGGTTTCTTTTATTTGGCTTTGTCCTGAACTGTACTGTCATGGACTTGTTCCTTTTCCTATGCAAACTTCTAACGAAGTCTTTGATCAACAAATGTCTTGTTTGTCTCTTTGCACATTTGGCAAGGTCCTTCTCATCCGTCCCAAAATGTTTGCAATGATTTACTTGTCATTTTACGAATAAGCCCATGTCGGAAATACGATGCAGAAAGAACAAGTGTTGCCAAGTACTGTAGCATAACACAACTAACCAAATATGCTAAATAATATAAACTCCTCAAAATTAAATGACTTGCTTTAATGAGGACAATCTTGAGCATGAAATGGGTGGAGTCTTGTTTCCTTAAGCCAGGTTTGTTCATTTGAGTTATACTGTAAGACAGGTTTTCTTTCTGAAATGGTGAGGTTGCATAAAATTTTCCACCCTTAAGTGCATTGAAAATATGAATCAATGTGAGATTGTAGATTTCCGTAGGTAGAAAAATGTTCCCCCATTTGGGACACCATCTAAGTTCACAAAATCAACTGAGTATACAAGTTACCTTTATACAATCGGTCTTGCTGTAATAGGTTGGTTGCGCCATACATCGCGTTCATAAGACGCTAACGTGCGAAATGCAGACGGAGGGCCAGAAGGAAAGTCGCCTGTATCATCTGTGTGGAAAATGTGTGGAACTTTTTTTTTTTTTTTGGAGTACCTGAAACTGTCGTTCACAAAGTTGAAAAATGTGGAAAACTGACAGAACAACACTGCAAAACGTGGATTTTAAACCTCCACCTTCTGTTGGGAGGAGCAGAGTCTAACAATGCCAGAGTTTACAGCCACCACTTTCTAAAACAGGTAAGATACTTTATTATTATTTCATTATTTATTGTTAAGGATATTTCCCCACTCTCTCTGGCAGAAAACCAGTTTATAGAGGGTTTCTGTGGATCTCTGTGACTGGTAGACCTGGTTTGGAGAAATGCAGTTTGACTTATGCACAGCCTACAATTCAATTAGGAATTTGGGATATAAATTAATTTACAAGATCCAAGCAAATAAAAACACTCAGCGTAAGCAACATTATAAGCTAGGTTATTTATTTAAAATAGCACAAGTCACTATTACCCGGGTCAATATATAATTGCGGGAGTTTTCTTGTCCCTGAGATTTATCTTGCAAACATGTTTATTAAAAGAACATTTTCGAAGTGTTCTATGTTCTTCATGATCTTATCTTCTCAAATTCCATGGTTATTTATTATGGAGATAATAATTTATTTATTTAAAAAAATGACAAGATACCCCTGAAATGTCAAGTAAATAAGTGTCCCAAAATAATTACACCCACCATCTCATTAATTAAACAATAGTTAAAAAAGCTTATTGGAAAACCGTTTTAATTGTTATCTTACATTAAGTTGAGTTAATTGTGACATATATGTCTTTTGGACAATATGTCACATTTTAAATAGAAACCAACAAATTGAATTTGTGTCCCTGAAGTCACTGTCAACTAAGTTGCCCATAGCAAATACACCCCTCAAGGAAGAGTGTTTAATCCAAAATACACAACCTGCTCCACATGATGTCATTTCCTCCTCAAGAGAAAAACTGGCAAGACTCAAAGGTACGTTCTCTCTCCACCTTTTCAGTTATTTCATCTAAACTAGTGCTTTGGACAAGTGTGGACTTGTCACATGTCAACAAAGTTACTACAATGACTTCATAAATAAATTTTAATTTTACTCAGTTGTACATACAATATTTAGAAGAATCTCTATCTAAAATACCATGTGGTGTCTGGGTCTAGGCAGCCATTTTGATTTTAACCATAAAAACAGCAAAAATGTCATCTAGGTTTTCCTGTCATCTATGTTACCCTGCAACAGTAACTTAGTTGACCAAGAGTAACATAGTTGACATTCATGACATGTTCTTATAGTTTTCAGGAGTTCATTTAATATTCTAACTGTACAGTAACTATAAAATACTTTTCAATAAATATGAAAGAACACTTGTTTTTCAGGCAAATGCCACAATTATCTGCTGCAGAAAAGCAGTGTTGTTACCGTGCACGGCGAGATGCAGATCCTGCAAAAAGAGAGGTATACTTGGCAAAACCTGAGCTGGACTCTGCTGAAGGTTTACCTCCCTGTTAAAAGGGTGTTTTCCTTCCCACTGCCGCCACCACTCTGTGCTTGCTCAGGAAGGGGGATTGGACCGGGTCAAGTCAAGATTCCATCCAGTCTGTTGGCTTCCTTTGCTAGGCTATTATGAATCTGACCTGAATTTATCTGTCTGTTAAAGGTAGAGTCTGAGCCCCCCATCGTTTATGTTTGTAAACAACGGTATTCAAACTGAGTGCCCTCCCCCTTGGGCTATTCAGCTTCAAGCATGTCCTTCAAAGCTCAGAAGCAGGTAAAAGCCAAACCAATATTAATTCTGGTTTTCCAACATGCACCATCTAATGCTTCCTCCGGAGAGTACTTCCTTTTCTTCGCTGCCTCTGTTGTTTTTTCTTCGAGAGTTGGAGTGACTGGTGTCTGCTCCAATCATGAGCTTTTTTCCACACATCATGTCCTTCGCTCTGTCATTGGCTGGTGATATAAACAGAAATCTCCACCCAGAAACGTCCCGACCAGACCAGAACAAAGGGAAAAGGTGGATTACATACAGGGGGTAGAGAGAGAGTTGCAAACAAACTCACCACTGCACATGAGCAGAGGTCCAAAGGTGCAGATTGAAATGGATTTCACTTGCACAAGTCTAACGTTTATTTTCAGGGGGAACTCAGGACTCCACCTTTAAGTGCCTTGAGATGACACTGTCATGAATTGGTGCTACACAAATAAACTTGAATTGAATAGAAAAAGGTCAGCAGATATTGCCAGACCATATCTTCATGGCAAAGGACTAAACACACAGACACAGATACAAACATACAAGCATGCACACATGCACATCCAAAGCACCCAAGGACACTGTACAGGCGGATAAAACATTAACAACAGGAAGCTAAAACAGTAAAAACACCAGCATAGGAGGTACCACAGAAAAGAAAACTATAGAAATAAAACAGGGAAAAACAACATTGAGGAGATGCATATGGACTTAGTGGACTAAGACTGTCGGAACAGGAGGGTTTGAGATTTGAAAAGAGGGAAGGAGTCCACTGTATGGAGATCAGGGGAGGGGGAGTTCCAGAGATGGGGAGCGAAGCCACTAAATGCCCGGCTGGGAGACAGGCTGGGGGAACGGAAAGCTGGAAGGTTTGGGAGGATGGTAGGGAGCGGGTAGGGGTGTTAACATGAAGATCAGAGATGTAAGATGGAGCCATGTTGAGGGGGGCCTTGAATGTAGTGAGGAGTAAATTGAAGATGATCCTTTGTTTGATGGGGAGCCAGTGGAGTTGCTGCAGGATGGGAGTGATATGAAGAGAAATGGGGGTCCGAGTAATCAGACGTGGTGCAGAGGTTTGGAGGAGCTGCAGTTTCTGGAGAGACTTATTTAGGGGGCCGAAAAGAAGTGAATTACAGTAGTCAATGCGAGATGATGAGACTGTGAACAAGGATGGCGGTAGTTTGGGGAGTGAGAGAGGGACAGAGACGAGAGATGTCACGCAGGTGGAAGTAGGCGGGCCGGGCGATGTTATTAATGTGAGACTGGAAGGAGAGTGTGCTGCCGAGGACGACACCCAGACTCTTAACCTGAGGGGAGGGGAGGACAGTGAGTCATGGAGGGTAATGGAGACGTTACTGGATTTAGAAAGAGTGTGAGGTGCCGACTAGGAGGACTTCGGTTTTAGAGCTGTTCAGTTTGAGAAAGTTGGATGAAAACCAAGAATAGATTTCTTGGAGACAGAGGGTGAGTGAGGTTGGTGGGAGTGAGGCAGATGGGTGAGGGAGGTTGGTGGGAGTGAGGCAGATGGGTGAGGGAGGTTGGTGGGAGTGAGGCAGATGGGTGAGTGAGGTTGGTGGGAGTGAGGCAGATGGGTGAGTAGAGAGGTAGAGCTGGGTGTCATCCACGTAGCAGTGGAATTTGATGTGATGTTTACGGAGGATAGAGCCAAGAGGGAGGATGTAGATAATAAACAGGAGGGGCCCCAGAACAGAACATTGGGGCACACCAGCAGAAACAGGAAGTACAGTAGATAGATTTATGAGATTTGAGTTGTATGAACTGTGTACTCTAGCTTATGTGTGCATGTTAATAATGTTGCAATTGATCCTTGTAACCACATGTGAGTCTGTATTTCTAATTTATGTCATTATGTCATGTCATTAAGTGCACTAAAATATTTGCTGGCATGTAATAATTAATATAATTTAGAATTGTTTTTGTTAAATGCATCATCCTGCTTTCTCATGTCCAGTCAACTATGATACCCGGCTGTCAGTTAAGTTACCATTATGTTTGTTTAAAATATATATTTCAATGGTTCCCTAATCTCCAAGTAAATATTTAGAAATTGACTAGCAATCAAACATACACCTCAGCATGATTTAACCAAGAAAAAGTATTATGAATTGAAGCAGTTGAACAAAAAGTGTATTTTCTTCATTAATTTGGGATTTTAATTGAAAAGGTAGGTAAATGGACGCATATTCTGCCAAGGGTGATGATTGTTTTACATGTCTGACATTTACAAAAAGTTCAAATTAAAAGGGTTTTGTCTGTAACTTAGTTGACCAAATAATGAGTAAACACCATGTTTATAAAGCTAAATATCTGAAATCAATTATGCCTGAGCTTGGCAATGACTAAAAACAAAATATTTAAGGGATGCTTTATCGGGAAAGATAAGAATATTTTGTAAATAAAGATATTTTTTTCCAGAATTTTTCAAACTCAAAATGTCCCGTAATTATATATTGACCCCCTCGCAGAAACAAGGCGACAGCCATTCAAAGCTTATCTTGATCCTGGGTGACCCGACATGAACCAGAATAACTGTCGGCTTCTCGGCTGCTGAAGGCTTCATTCATCGGACAGACTGAAAGTCATGAGCGTTGCTTCTTTTTCTTTTTTTTACGGACCTCGGGTGGGTCTCTGCCCCGCTTGCAGCCTCATTCTGGGCTTTGCAGCACATGTGTCTCCTGATGAAGCAAATTATGGTTCAAAAAACAAAACAGCTGATGGTCCTCGTGTGTGATGGTGGCCGAGCCTCACACATCCTCCACTGCTCACCAACAGGTTAACACCGCAACACTGTGGAGCGTCCTCTTAGGGAGAGAAAGCCATTTTAGAAAGGAAGCTCAGCCTCATGGGGGAGACCGACGCGTCCAAACCACGTTAACTTCTTTATTTTGGACACCTGTCCCCCCTACAGTTGTAATTTTTAAAGCAGCTGTATGATGCTTTTCAAACGTTCCAAAAGTCAAATACAGGCATTTATAAGTTAAATATGTTCCCATCGCTACTATAGAAACTAATCTGGTGTAAATATTAGTTTTTTATGCGTCTAATTTCCAACACAAATCATAGGCTAACAGTTAGCATTGTTGTCTGTCCATGAGGCGTTTTTATAGCAGGAACTGCGTCAGGTTTCAGAAATAATCTCCGAGAAAAAACACTTTACTGCCCCAGAGATTCATGAAGTTGTCAGGAGTGAAGTTCACACACAAAGTTGAGTTTTTTTCTGCTCCTGAAGTTATAATCCAACCACTTCTGGCAAGTTGATTCGTCCAGTACAACAAATAAACTCCCACGCTGAACATAACCACGCTGAACGCAAACACATTTTCCCCATCGTGCCGTCCCCCAGAGCTTAAAAAAAAAAAAAATCTCCTGAATCTGGATCAAACGTCTGTTAGCTGATGGCTGTTTGTCTCTGAGGAAATCTTCCTGCAGCTGTTAGTTTCTTCCTCAGAGAGTGTGTATAGGTTAGGATTCTCTAAGAGTTTCTGTTCAACAAAGAGGGCGTCTTGCTACGATGCTGCGCATGCGTGTTTGATGCTTCCTGATTGGTGCCACCTCGTTGCGTATACCGGTGTCAGTCAGTTATGGTAAGAAGCTACAGCTTGGCCTGAATATTCATATATATACTCACATATGCACAAATGTCTGGGTCACGTGACTGAAACCCTTGTGTTACAGCAATCCATGCCGGTCGACTTGAATTTCCATTTCTGCCTGCTGCAGGTGTGTCTTCTAATAACCATCTCCAATTTCAGTTAGATATTGACATTTGCCATTTTCTATAACGTACAGGGATGCCCTGGCTTCAAGCAGGCCAAAGCGATGTTTTAAACCTCAGAGCTTCCTTCGTGAATCTGAGTCCCTCCCTCTGCAGACTATTCTGACAAATGTGTTTCTGCAGCTGAGGCTGAACATTATCCACCTATAAACAGTGATTTTTGTTTGTCATTAGGGGGTAAACTGTGTGCAGATTATGTTCACATCACATAGTTTGCCATGCCTGCTTTCAGAGGTGGAAAGTGACCTGAATATAAGGTTACTCTGTGCTGTACAGATGATTTTTTACTTTACTGGACTATTTCCAATTTTACAAAACGTACAACCACTTCAGTCCACACGCACACTTTGCTATTTGCAGTCCTATCTATGACTAAAATATTGACTAAAAAGTTTTTAGTCAAATTTTTAGGCTTTCAACTGACTTGTGTAACCTTTCTAATTCATTTTATGCTCCAACTCTCATTTTCTTTTTTTTTTCTTTTTTTTTTTTAACTTGTCCTGTCCAGCATCGAAGCAAGCAGAATGGAAATCTGATTGCTTTATTCTGTTGAACAGTTTTGCTTTACCAAGCGGAGCTTTATGAACATAAGGCTCCACTTGCTATCATGTTTATTCATTTTATTTCTTTATTTAAACATTTGTCTATTACACCATTCCATTTCATACTGCTGGGCCTGACAAGGGGAAATGAAAGTTAACAGAGGTAATGATAGAAAGTGAAACAGAGAGAAAGGAGTAAGGAAGAGGAAGAGAGAGAGGAGAGAAAACATGAATCCACTTACACAGTTCACTGGTACATCTGTACCGCGATCCCTAAACAACCAAGGTCTCTGTTGGAAAACAAAACAAGCAATCCCCTACAGGAGGACCTGCAGGTGGCTTAAATATCCTCAGATCATACAAACACACAAACACACGCAGGACTACGCAGAGAAGAGGTACAACCTAGTCAGCGCAATGGGAAGTAGAGAAGAGGTACAACCTAGTCATCGCAATGGGAAGTAGTGTCACAGTGTCAACATGCATAATAAAGGGTGCTCCGTGGTGATACAGCCATGCAGATGCAACCTCGTCTCCGCAAGGAGGAGGAAGCCTGCAAGGCTCACGACCCAGGCCCCCAGCAGCCACCTAGAGGCCCAGATCCCAGCTACCCCCCCCCCCCCGGACCCGGGCGGCCCAACCAAAACCCAGGAGGACCGGACCCCCCCAGACGACGCCCCCCAGGGCAGGCCAGCCCCCACCCCAACGTCCCTGCCCCCCAAAGAGCGGACATGCATCCCCCGAAGGGCGGCAAAAGGCGGCCCCAGCCGGAGCCCCCCACAGTCTGGGGGCCCAGGCCCCAGCGGACCAAGACCAGCAGCTGCCGACCCCACCGGGCGCCGGGCGTCCCCCGGAGCGGAGACAGCGCCGGGCCCAGGGCCCAAGCGCCCAGGAGCAGCCACCCCCCCCCCCCCCCCCGGACCCGGGCGGCCCAACCAAAACCCAGGAGGACCGGACCCCCCAGACGACGCCCCCCCAGGGCAGGCCAGCCCCCACCCCAACGTCCCTGCCCCACACACCTGACACCAGGGCGCCACCACCTCTACCACCCCCTACCCCCGCCACCACGCTCGCACACACACTCCCCACACACCTACCCCAACACTAGGGCTGAAAGATATACCGTCACCGCATCCACACCGAGACACGGGCACCCAAGACATCAATACCGCAAGAGCAACCACACACAAGATACAGATCTCCCCCGCACCCGCCCCGCATACAAAGCCCCGGAAGCCACAAACAAAACCGCACCCCCCACCAAAGCGCCCGGCCCCCAACCAACCCGCAGCCACACCGCACCACACCGACACCAAGATGCCCGGCACGAACACCGAGATACGAACCTCCGCCCACACCGCCCAGCCCTACCCAACACCTCCGTGTACCCCCCCACACACACACATACACCCACCCACTCCGCTCTCCGACCTTACATACCCACACTCACTCCTCCCTCCACACCCAACACTCTCCTCCCTCTACCGTCCACACCTACCCCCACCTCCTCATACCCTCTAACACACACATGCACTCCCCCCACATAACTGCACCAACCCCCTCCCTACCCCCCCCCACACATACGCCCCCACCTCCCTATACCCCCAATACCCCATACAGTCCCCCCTTACATGTCCAGCCCCGCCCATCCCTCTGACCTATCACACTCCCGCCCTTCCTTCCTTCAGCCCCTCATGACCATCCCTAATAGACACTCACGAGCATGCCACTCCTTCCTCCACCCCCCTTTCCTCCAACCACTTACCCACATCTCCTCCCTCTTCCAGCCCAAGTTCCTCCCTCCCACATTTCCTCTTTCACACTCTCATTCATTATTCTCACATACCCACCTCTCTCTTGCCCATGCCCTCGTGCCTCCTGAGTGGTAGCTCGGGCCGGGGAAGGAGCCGTGAGCTCCAAGCCCCCAACACGTCCCCCCCCCCCACCCCCCCCCCCATCCCCCACCCCCGGACGCAGCAGGCCAGGCATCCCCCAGGCCAGCAGATCCCCCGCAATGCAGCCAGCCTTAACCACTGGCGCGTGAAGCAGCCACTGTCCCCCCCCTCCCCCAGTAGCGCCCGGGAAACCGGGGTATGAAAGGACCCTGTCCCCCCCCACCCCCCCCGCTCATGACTGTGTGTGTAAGATGTGTGTTGTTTGCAGTTAAAACTGAGGGGCTGTGCCAAGTCATGCCGGGAGTGGGGTCACGTAGGGGGCATGACCCCCCAACCGGCCCCTCCCTCCCTCCACACACTATATGGCCCGCCCCTCAGAAGTGGTTGTGAGCTGTTGTTATTTTATGTGTTTAGGTGTCTAAGTGTGGTTAAAACTGGGGAGCAGGCTGTCTCTAGACGTGGCAAGCAAAGGCACTTTGGTGCCCTCCCTCACCACGCCCGCTTGACACGCACCCTCCCCAAAACCCTACGTGTGTGAGGTAGAGCAGGAGGGGGGGGGGGGTCTTGGGAAAGGAGACCAGGGGGGTATGAATTCCCCCCCTGGAAGAAGAGCCGTTACCGGCATTAGGTACCCCTGCCTCCCGGGATCCCCCCAGGGCAGAAGGGGGCAGGCATGGCCGCCCCCACGGCCCGGCGTCCGGCGTTCATCACAGAGGGGCCAGCCTCGGCCCCTGGGGGCGCTCGACCACTCCAGGCCAGGGAGGGGGGAAAAGGGACGGCAGCGGAAAGGGTCGGCGGAGGGGCCAGAGTCACCGGCCCAACATCCCCAGGCCTCGCAAGCCCCCCAAGAGGCACGCAGAGCTGCTATTTTTTTTTTCTCTCATTTTCTACAGAAGAGGGAATCTATTGCCCCTCCGCTGGTGGAGGTTGGTGCTCACAGAGGACATGAAACTGAGAAAGGAGTAATATGTAGCACACGAATCACTGCAGGATTTACTTTATTATAGGACCACGTGTCGCTTGTCATCAAAACATTGGTCCTATGATAAATAACTCGCCATGCTGTGATTGGTGTGCTGCAGATTACTCTTCTCTTACTTTCTTAAAGTTTTAATATTATACGTTGTAATTCAATTTAGCTTTTACTTTAGTCCATACCTGATAGCTTTTTACCCTATTTTACTGTTTCAGTCAGTTCACTGTACTTCTATTATCTCATTTATTAATCTTGTATATTTCTTTCACAGTTTTTAGTCCATTTCTCCAGTGTTTCCTCATGGAGGCCTATCACACCAGGGTTTGTCTTTGGTCTACCCATGGGCGTGCCGTCCCATGGATGGCTCTGGCCCGGGTGGCTGCATCTTGGTATAGTTGGAGCCCTTTAAAATTTGTTTTATTTTTTCTAAAATTCCGTTTTAATTTTTCCCAATTCCTGTGTTTTTCCGTTTTTAATTTTTGAGAATTCCATTTTTATAAATTTTACACAAATTTAACACCAATACAGTGTATAAAGCCATTAAATTTAGCCCATTTATGCCGTTATAATTACGAACTTGAAAGCTTTCACACTTTTAAACATATTTAAGTTAAAAACATGGCACAAGTTTAAACAATCAAAAAAAGAAAATGCCAATAGTAAATAATACATAATTCAGAACAGCACTAATTTACAGACGGTGGTCCACATAGATCATAAGAAACATGTCCAGGTTAGATCAGCGGACACACAGGTTAATAATCATGGGGAAACATCTCTGTCCTGTATTCTTCTGCTTAGAAACCGCGTCCATCCAGATCAGAGCGGATGGAAGGAAGTCAGTCGATAGAAAGCAAAGTTGATCCGGCTGATTTTTAAAATAAAACACTTTGTGCAGAATCTGGATCACGTTTTATTCTGAAACATCAGCGTTGCATCCAAACCTGCAGCACCGAGCCGTCAGCGGAGAGAATCTCACTTTCCACTACGGACACCTGGATGACGAGATGTTCACAGACTGTAGTTTAAAGGAGCCCTATCATGAAAAATGGACTTTTAAGAGCTTTTCAGCATGTCAGTGTGTTATTTCCTTATCAAGAAATTATTTAAATCGTTATTTTTCTTCATTCATGCATATTTGAGTAATCTACATGAATATTTAAACCAAGCGCTACCTCCCTGCAAACGGCTGACTATCCACCCCGTTACGTATGAACGTGGCACCAATCACGAAAGTCCAAATGCGCACGCTCAGTATCGTAGCAAGACGCCCTCTGTTGAACAGAAACTCAGAGAATCCTATACACACTCTCTGAGGAAGAAACTAACACCTGCAGGAAGATTTCCTCAGAGACAAACAGCCATCAGCTAACAGACGTTTGATCCAGAGTTCAGGAGATTTTTCTTCCTTTTTTCTCTTTTTTTTAAGCTCTAGAGGACAGCAAGTTGGGAAAAAATGGAGTTATGTTCAGCGTGGTTATGTTCAGCCTCGGAGTTTATTTGTTGTACTGGATGAATCGACTTGCCAGAAGTGGTTGGATTTTAACTTCAGGAGCAGGAAAAAAGCTCAACTTCGTGTGTGAACTTCACTCCTGACAACTTCATGAATCTCGGGCAGTAAAGTGTTTTTTTTCTCTGGGATTACTTCTGAAACCTGACGCAGTTCCTGCTATAAAAACGCGCATGGACAGACAACAACACTGGTGAGTCAACACATCTCTCAGCTCAATGCTAACTGTTAGCCTATGATTTGTTCGCTAAATTACTTACTTGTCAGGGGTCTCTGTGGTACTTCTGTGGTACTGCGTGTACTTCAAACTCCATATCAGACTCTGGGTAGAGCGCATACAGCTCCATAACAGGCTGCTCTGTTTGATCTCGTCGATCGGAGTCCGATTATCCATCAATGTTTACAAGATCCATGTGAGTGCTGCTTAGCTCAGCGCTAACTGTTAGCCTATGATTTGTTCGCTAAATTACTTGCTCGTCAGGGGTCTCTGTGGTACTTCTGTGGTACTGCGTGTACTTCAAACTCCATATCAGACTCTGGGTCGAGCGCATACAGCTCCATAACAGGCTGCTCTGTTTTATCCCGTCGATCGGAGGAATTATCCATCAATGTTTACTACTAACATCCACATGAGAGCTGCCGGTGCCGGTGCTACAGACAATTCTGTGACCCTTCAGAATAAGTGTCTCTTCCGGGGCGACGTCATGAAATGGGCGTAAAACATGCTGCAATTGGTCGAGAGCTCCGCGGTTCAGGACAGTCAGCCATCTTACTTCCGTGTTGGAAATTAGACGCATAGAAAAACTAATATTTAACACCAAATTAGTTTCTATAGTAACGATGGGAACATATCTAGCTTATAAATATGCCTGTATTTGACTTTTGGAACATTTGAAAAGCATGATACAGCTCCTTTAATTCACCAGCAGAAGCACAACAACCAAGAAAAGTGATCAAACAAAGAGCAAACGCTGGTACGCAGGTCGGTCTGGCTGAATAACCGGGAGGAAAGCTGGTGAAGCCGCCCCGGGGGGCTTCCTCGTGGAGCGGGGGGAGCACGCGTGGGGACCTTGGATCATTTTTCTGGGCAAAGCTTTCCCTTTTTATAAAGAAAAAACACATTTTCGGCAATCGTTGCTCATTTCCGTGACTTTCCACGTTTATAATAAATTCAGTTTTTAATGTTCAATTCCGTGATTCTGTGATCGCAGATTTCATAGGACTCTATATAGTGCCCCTATCTGCCTGGGGGGTCCCTGCAGCCGCACCCCCTGCTGTTGTGGACCATGACTCCTCTTGTTTTTGTGGCCCCAAAGTACGGTAGCCTGTCCTTACCTCAGATCTCAGTCCCATGCACGTCTCCTCAGCAACAGTCGATGTGCCGGTATGAGCGTGCATGTGTGTCCCGTGTATGCGTGTACGCGTTTATGTGTCTGTGTTTGTGGGAGTGGGAGGGTAGGTTTTAATTTTCCATCATTTTCTTGCTCTGTTTGTTTTGTTTTCCTTTCTTTGTTTGAAGTTACAAGTAAATACATGCTGAGTTCAACATATTTACTGAAAAATGTTTTTATTCGGCACATCAGGGCTTTCAGAAAAGCCCAATGTTGAAAGTGCATCTATAAAATGCTCTTCCAGAAAAACATTTTCTGTGCAAGTACAGTAACAGGAGGTTGTAACCGATAGTACCCAACAGCGCCAGGTATCTGAAGCTCTTAAACGGGGGGAACTGCTCAACAACATAACACACGTCCCAGAGGTCACGAGTCGGTGCAATTGTTTGGTCAAACGTACAGTGACCATATGCAACCAGTGCAGTCCAGAACCAGTCCACAGTGCTGATGGAAGCTTCCAGAGCATTTTTAAACGCTTCGTAGCTCTTGAAATGGCCAGGGATACGCAGGTAACAGGTCCCGGACACCGGAAACCGACCACACCTGACCTCCAAGATGAGCTGCCCAGAAAGGACCTTCTATCCGGTCCAAAACCTCAAAAATGCAACAAGAGAGTCTGCTGGACTAGAAAAATAAAAATCAGCAAAAAATATAAATGAATTATTCATGCCTTAATATTAATGATAACACCAGTGTCTCTATGGAAGAGTTAGGAGTCCACAGTTGTATTTAACATACTCTATCATACAGATTAGATCAAGTCCTACATTGTGGCTTTCAGCTGTTGGCTAAACGAGGATAAACTAAGTGGCCAGCTGCATGATAAAATATAGACAACTAATATGCATTTTCAATACAAGCAGCAAACCTCAGATGGCTCATGACTTACCTGTTTCAATGAACTGCCGAAAGTAACTAGCAATCCTGGCTCTAGTTTAAATTGTGTAGTCCTCGCCGTCGTCATCGGCCGTTGGCTGGATAATGTGACCAATCATGACCTGGTCACAGAAATTTGACATTTTAAAATAAGACAAACCAATATATCTCAGGATGAACAAATGAATGAAGGCAATACAACTTTAGTGAAAGTATTTATGCTGTAGGCAGGCTGCTTAGTTCTACATCATGATCTTTAACAGCAGTTTAGCTACAGTTTTTACTTCCATTTCAACAGCATGTACATGTGGCAATGTGTGCAGCGGAGGGCCTCGGTGGGATTTGATCCCCAAACTCCCAGGTGACAGCCACGCCTGCTAACCATTCGTACCAACCATGCAAACGCTTGATTGTTGGATGATCACGCTTCAGAAGCTTGGCAGTTTTAAGAGTGCTGCATCCCTCTGCAAGATATCTCACTTTTTTTTAACTTTTCGGAGCCTGTTAGGTCCCTCTATGACCCATTTTGCCAAGGGAAAGGAAGTTGCCTAATAATTCTGTTTGCCTAATAAACCTGATATAGGGTGATGATGTCATTAGACCACACCCCTTCTCATTCCAGAGATGCACATCACCTGATATGCTTAATTGGTAGTAGCTTTGGGCCTATACAGCTTGGAGTAAGACAACATGCATAAAGAGGATGATGTGGTCAAAATACTCATTTGCCTAATAATTCTGCACTCCCTGTATATTCCCATCAGCCATGTCTAATTTAAGTTGGCTGAGTTTGATGTGACGGAGGAGCTTGTTTTCTCCCTGGTCGTTGTGTACACCTGCTTTCAGGTGTGTAGCAGTGGAACAGTGTTTTTCTAACGCGTGAGCTGGAAGCCACACGGTTTTCAAACCCTGTCCTGTCTGTTTAACCGTTATCCAGCAGGACAGTTCTCGGGACAGGAATATTTTTGAGGAAACAGCTTGACAGTTTAATCCCGAGGCTCTCGTAAACACAGAGTTTTTAATATTTCATATAGATGTTTTCTCTCCTGGAATTCCTCCTACTTGTTTGTCAGTCGGTGGGCTTAATTGAAATGTCACGTCTGGATTTTCCTCCATCACTGAACTCCCACATACTCAGTCCTGCTCTGCTCCATGTGCGACTGTTCACAGTATTCATCAATTAAAGCAGAAGATTAACTCAGAAATGCTAAATTTAGTTCTTTGGTCCAGCCTGAAACATCTTCTCAGCCAAAAGATGGACTGCTTTCAAATGTGTTCATGCTTTTGCCCAGAGGATGACTAATAAAGGGTTTGCGGATCATTTGAAGTTTCTGACATCTTTTTTTCTCTAGTTCTTAAAAACATCCCAACAGCTACACCATGGCTTTCCACAATGTAATATACAGGATACTTTTTGGTAGTTTGAAACTGTAGGAAACCTTTTCATTTGGATGGCATGGATTGGCTGCAACGTTTCCGTCGGTCTGCTCCAGGCCAGGGCCAGCTGTGCCCCTCCCATTAAAGAAAGGGTTCAATTCACAATACTGATTCAAATAACACAATGAAAAATAAAAATAAATAAATAAAATGCAATAAAATAAAATGTTGGTTTCTAATTTTGTTTAAAGAAATAATAATAATAAAAAAAAACTGTCTCAGACACATTAGAACATCTTTCCCATGAACATGGACCAGCATACCTGTCAGCAGGTGCAGACATCTGATTGGACGTTACAGAAACACATGATTGCAGTGATTGTCTCAAAGTGCTGCTCAAGAACATTTTTAATTCAGGAACCCTAGTATGGTTGTTTACTTGTTTTCTTTGTTTGTTTGTTTTTAATATTTATGTTGAACCACAATACAAAATCAATATGATTTTTACAGAATGTTTTTTTTCTGTCTTTAATGCGAGATGATGGAAACTTTCAAGCATAACTACCATCACCAGGTATGATGAGGAGTGGATGAATAATGGATCCAGTGGAAGCACGTTGAGTGTCGTCAGCAATAAAACACAACAAATAACTAGTAGTAGTGGTATTGTTGTTATTATTATATGTTTCCCCCACGATGGACCCAGCTTTTCTCTGCAGGTTTTACTTTGTCTCCAACAAAAAAATAATTTTAAATAAATGCATTTTCTTAATAGTTAATAGTTTAAATCAGTGGTTCTTGAACTGGGTCTGGACCCCCTTTGGGGTCTAAAGATAATTTCAGGGAGTTGCTGGATCACTGCAAAAAAAAAAAAAAAGGAAAAAAGAGAGAAATCCATCAAATAAATTCAGAACTTTTGTCAGGGCTGTTCAGAGAATAATCTGTGAATTCAGCACGTTAAATTTTTGACACATTAATGAATAAATAAAGTTACTACGTATGCCATATTAAAGGTGATAACTACAACGTTTTCAGTTCAATTCAACTTTATTTGTATAGCGTCCATTCATGACAGTGTCACCTCAGGGCGCTTCAACAGACAGAAAAGTTCAGGTCAGATTCATAACAGCCTCGTTAAGGAAACCAACAGATTGGATCGAATCTGGACTTGACCCGGTCCAATCCCCCATCCTGAGCAAGCACGGAGGGGTGGCGACAGTGGGAAGGAAAACACCCTTTTAACAGGGAGGAAGAACCTCCGGCAGAACCCGGCTCAGGTAGGGCGGCCATCTGCCTCGACCGGCTGGGGGGGAGAAGACAGAAAGAGAGAGAGAGACCAACAAACACTGCAACGTTATCCAGCCAGATCTGCTGAGAGAGGAGAACACAGTTAATGATGCAATACTGTCACAGGTTTCTACATGGAGAGACAGAGATGGTGGGAGAAAAAGAGCCCAGTGCATCATGGGAGAGGAAGAGCCCAGTGCATCATGGATGTCCCGCAGCAGTCTAAACCTATAGCAGCTTAACTAAGGGAAGGCTAACCATCCCTAACTATAAGACTTATCAAAAAGGAAGGTTTTAAGCCTGATCTTAAAGGTAGAGAGGGTGTCTGCCCCCCAACCTGAATTGGTTGCTCTGCATCCCATTCTACTCTTAGGGCCGGATCTATCAAAGGTTTGCGTGTATAAAAACGTGAGCTATCTCACTGCACACGCTAGAAAATGTACAAACTGATCTATTAACAGCTAAAAGGGTTCGGTCTTTAAAACGTGCTGAATAGCGTCTCTTATCCATTTAGTACTTTTTCTGCAATGAATATGCAATATTTACACGCAAAAGTGCGCGTAATGGAAGGAGAAAATGTAAATATATAAATTTAGCACTCGCAGGGCGATTTATCAACCATGAGACCATCGCCTTGCTGTTTTTTTGCATCTTTTTTAGTACGTCTGAAAAGCAGGTGCAAACTGCAGCTCTGTGCACAAAAGGCTGCAACGTCTGAGGGACGATCCTGGACACACAAATCTGATTCAAAATCATTTCTCATGAGCAGTGAGGGCAGCGTGTTTAGTTCTCATCGTTGATTCAATAAAAATCACCACGGTGGGTCGGAGGGATGGGCGGGGCTGGACGTGTGGGGGGGACTGTGTGGGGTATTGGGGGTGTTGGGGGGTGGGGGCGTGTGTGTGGGGGGTGGGGAGGGGGTTGGTGCAGTTGTGTGGGGGGAGTGCATGTGTGTGTTGGAGGGTGTGGGGGGGGGGTGGACGGTGGAGGGGGAGTGTTGGGGGTGGAGGGGGGAATGGGTGTGTGGGGTCGGGGAGCGGAGTGGGTGGTGTGTGTGTGTGGGGGGGGGGGTACATGGAGGTGTTGGGTAGGGCTGGGCGGTGTGGGCGGAGGTTCGTATCTCGGTGTTCGTGCCGAGCATCTTGGTGTCGGTGTGGTGCGGTGTGGCTGCGGGTTGGTTGGGGGCCGGGCGCTTTGGTGGGGGGTGCGGTTTTGTTTGTGGCTTCCGGGGCTTTATATGCGGGGTGGGTGCGGGGGGGATCTGTATCTTTTTGTGTGGTTGCTCTTGCGGTATTGATGTCTTGGGTGCCCGTGTCTCGATGTGGATGCGGTGACGGTATATCTTTCAGCCCTAGTGTTGGGGTAGGTGTGTGGGGAGTGTGTGTGTGAGCGTGGTGGCGGGGTAGGGGGTGGCAGAGGTGGTGGCGCCCTGGTGTCAGGTGTGTGAGGCAGGGACGTTGGGGTGGGGGCTGGCCTGCCCTGGGGGGGTGTCGTCTGGGGGGTCCGGTCCTCCTGGGTTTCAGTTGGGCCGCCCGGGTCGGGGGGGGTGGGGGGGGGGGGGGGGGGGGGGGTGGCTGCTCCTGGGCGCTTGGGCCCTGGGCCCGGCGCTGTCTCTGCTCCGGGGGACGCCCGGTGGGGTCGGCAGCTGCTGGTCTTGGTCCGCTGGGGCCTGGGCCCCCAGACTGCGGGGGGCTCCGGCTGGGGCCGCCTTTTGGCGCCCTTCGGGGGATGCATGTCCGCTCTTTGTGGGGGGGATAGCTGGGATCTGGGCCTCTGGGTGGCTGCTGGGGGCCTGGGTCGTGAGCCTTGCGGGCTTCCTCCTCCTTGCAGAGACGAGGCTGCATCTGCATGACTGTATCACCACGGAGACCCTTTATTACGCATGTTGACACTGTGACACTGCTTTCCATTGCGAGGACTAGGTTTTACCTCTTCTCTACTTCCCATTGCAATGACTAGGTTGTACCTCTTCTCTGCGTAGTTCTGCGTGTGTTTGTATGATCTGAGGATATTTAAGCCACCTGCAGGTCCTCCTGTAGGGGATTGCTTGTTTTGTTTTCCAACAGAGACCTTGGAATGTTCAGGGATCGCTGTACAGATGTACCAGTGAGTAAGTGGATTCATGTTTTCTCTCCTCTCTCTCTTCCTCTTCCTTACTCCTTTCTCTCTGTTTCACTTTCTATCATTACCTCTGTTAACTTTCATTTCTCCCTTGTCAGGCCCAGCAGTATGATATGGAATGCTGTTATAGAGAAATGTTTAATTAAAGAAATAAAATGAATAAACAGGATATCAAGTGGAGCCTTATGTTCATAAAGCTCCGCTTGGTAAAGCAAAACTGTTCAACAGAATAAAGCAATCAGATTTCCATTCTGCTTGCTTCGATGCTGGACAGGACAAGTAAAAAAAATAAAAAATAAAAAAATAAATAAAAATCACCACAGCAAACCGCTATTTAACACAGTGTAAAATATTCTGGATAAATGAAAGTTTGCAGCCACTGTGGAGCTGAATGAGAACTAAAGCTCCATTAATTGTGTCTTTTTATTTCCCTTTTTTGCCAACGTCACGTTTTAACTTGGATTTCAGCACCTGGACAGGATCACAGGATCACAGAGGCAGCGGGAGCCTCTGAAGACGTTGGTATCGTGCGAAAGTTCGCAACTCCTGCGTAACAGAGACCATGTCGGAGCTGCAGACATTTTCATCTGTTCAGTAACTCCTGATCCATGTCCTCATAAACTGGACACTTCTGAGGCTCTGAACGGATACATGTTGTATCATTTTTTATATTTATCAAACTTATTTTAAATTATTTTAGTTTATTCCGTCCTCCTAATCTCTCCGTCTTCATGTGGCGACTGGCGTCATATTTCCTTTTGCGCTGTCGTCTCTCGCATTTCGCCATGCTGCAAACCTCAAAACACACACAACCTCATTTATATCGGGGCGTGTCCAACACGTTTGCACTCGCTGCCATTTGTGCCTTCATTCTTGGTATAAAACTCGCGCAAAATTCCACATTGCACGGACAAATTACAAGCAAATTTGGATCTTGATAAATCCGGCCCTTAGGCGTCATTTCTGCTCAAGAGGAGCCGGTTCTGGCCCGGTGCTGGTGCTGGTGCTTAACTAGTTTAACTCCAGTGCTTCCAAAGATCCAGTTGTTTCCACAGACGGAGTCAAGTTTGTGTTGATGTCATGACGATTTTTTAGCCACAATGGGTAGGGGGGGGGGTGTTGCGTTGCGTTGCGCTGCATCCCGTTTCCCATCCCGTTACCGCGTCCCTGTTTCCCTGTTACCAATCCTGACTCCTGTCCATGGATATATGTCTAAACTTTTGCTTGTTGATGCTGCTTTGCTACGTTGGGGAGCAGCTGCTGTCTCTCCCTCTGCTGCTGCTCAAAGCCTCGTCTCGTCTCCTGCAGCAGGTCGTGTTACTCACCTTTTGCAGGCAAACATGACATGGAGAAGATTTTATGAGTGTGAGCAGGTCGCAGCTAAGAATATGAATTTCTTTCATTGTTGAGGACATGACACGTGTTTACTGAGGTTATTTGGCAGCGGCATGGTGAAGCTCAGTGCTGCGCGTCACCGGCTTCCAGCAGTGAGGGAGATTTTTCTGCTGCTGCTTATGTGATTGAAAAACAGAATACAGCTAAAACCAAATGGTGGATGATATCTTTTTTTTATGTGGGCCTCCCCAAGTCTGAAACACCGGGTTTCCTCCTTGGACCGGTTTGGACCGCTGGCTTAAACACTCGCGTTGTCCTGGTAACCCCGCCCCCGACGCAAGCTGTGAATCAGTTCTTCACTCTGGCCCAGCAATGAAGCGGTGCTAATTCTCCTGAATCAAGAGTAGGTTTTTTAGGCAAGATTAAGCAATGAGACTTGCGACTGCCACGTCTGGCGCTGCAGGCAACTGCAGCTACAAGCCAAGCTGTCACGGAAGCGTGCACAAACTGAAGCTATAACGTTGTTCACTACGCTGATAAAGTCTTTTTCTTCGTAGTTCCACCTTTTAGTGTCATCCAGTTGATCTGGATCGTTTGCTGACGGCAGAAGAATCCATAACTATCCCCTACAGTGTTTAAAATTACCGCGATCGTCTCTTTCCTGTATCAAAACTGTCGGGGACGCGGATGCAGCGCCAATGACGTCACATCCGCAGGGCAGCGCGGGGAATTCGGCCACCGAATCGCAGCACATTATGCAGCACACAACCTGTTCAAGGCAACGGAGAGAGACGTGGGGGGGCTTGTTCTTTTTGGTTTATAAGGCTGGGAGGATGTCATGGATTTTCTCTCTAATAGAAACAATTTTGTTTGTGAAGAAACTCATGAAATCGTCACAGCTGAGAGTCGGGGGAATGCATGGCTCAACAGCACTACGGCTCTTCGTCAGCCTGGCTACAGTGCTGAAAAGGAACCTGGGATCATTCCTATTTTCCTCTGTCAATGATGAATAGTAAGCTGTTTTAGTCTTACGTAAGGATTTTTTATAAGCTATTAGACTTTCTTTCCAGATTAAGCGAGACTCCTCTAAGCCAGATGCACCATTTCCTCTCATAACGTCTAGATGTCTGTTTTAAAGACACACAACGTAACTTTTAGACCTTAAAAATCTGCGTTTCTGACTCGTTTTGATGGCACACCAACATTCATTATGCGCATTTTCGAGCCGTCACTGCCCAGAGGCGTCCCGGGGCTCAGAAACAGCACTATGTAAGATTCCCATCCGGGACGCGACCGTGACGTTGCAGCCGACTATTGGCTGCAGCACCGCGTCACTCACTAGCAACCGGATGTAAACCAGGGATCAACCCCGCGAGTGTTTTGAACGCACATCATGTCGGATTCGGTAAGGAAACATTACAGGAGGAAGAGAGGAAAAGGAAGAGAGAAAGGGACAGAACAAGAGTCAAGATAAGACTGTCTTTTACTGGCTGGAGTGAATCACGGTGCAGGTATGATACAAGATGGTTGCTAGTTTAGTCGCTGATAGGGGGCGTGTCACTGAGAAAACTGCTGAAAGTTCCGTTGTGTGTCTTTAAAGCTCGTAGCTGGGAATTAAACCAAGGAGCTTCCTTCTTCTGACAGATGATCTTCTTTTTTAACGGAGCCACATTATCTAGTACTGTGCGTGTTGAAACTGCTATTTTATCAGCAAGCTGATCAATCTGAACTGGAGTAAAGCTTGAATAGATGCTTTCTGTGATGTTAACATCTGGCATTGTAGGAAATAGTGATGAAATAGATTCTTTAAACTTGGTAACAGCACTATCTGATAAACATCTACTGTAATGGAATTTATTCTCAGCCATCGTGTAGTCAAGTAAAGTAAACTCAAAAGTTATTAAGAAGTGATCAGACAGAACAGGATTATGGGGAAAAACTTTCAGTTCCTCACTGTCAATACCATACGTCAGGACCAGATCCAGAGTATGATTATGAGAATGAGTGGGTTCGTGAAGATTTTGTGAAAAACCGATTGAGTCTAGCATAGACTTAAAAGCAATATTTAAGCTGTCATTGTTATCGTCAACATGAACATTAAAGTCGCCCAAAACGACAACTTTATCAGTATTCAACACTAAATCTGATAAAAAGTCTGAAAATTCAGTCAGAAACTCTGAGTAAGGTCCAGGTGGACGATACACTACAGCTAACAAAAGTGGTTTCTCTGGTTTCCAGTTAGGATGAGAAAGGCTTAGAATTAAGTGTTCAAAGGAATGATGACTAATCATAGGTCTGACAGGTCCAAAAAAGTAAATATTTCAGTTAGGGCTGTCAAAAAATGAATCCTGATTAATCACATTGCTTTTTTCACTTCTAGAACACATTTAGGGTTAAAGGTGTCTCACCAGGAATTCTGCATTTATCTTTAGTAGACTAAACTACTGAAACCCTGTCCTTACATGTATAATATATATAATATAATAATAATATAAAATATATCTATAGTCCTTCAGACAGCTGCAGTTTAGTCCAGAATGTTGCTGATACGTCCTCACACGCTGACTTCACAACTGTCCTAATGTGAAGCTGAAATCAGGTCTGAGTCCTGGACTACTCCCGGATGTGTAGCTTGTTTTAGCCTTTAAGCTGTAAAACAAAAGTTAATGTACTTTCTGCATATAGCAGTAGTAATTAAAAAGGACATCTCTTGTTTGACAATAGGATTAATTTAGGATTAATTTTTTGACAGCCCTAATTTCAGTGCATCTGATAACCATGCTAACATCAAGATTCTTGGCCATTAGCATTAGGTCCAGAGCTGCTAGCTCGATTGCTATGTGTAGAAATAGCATCTTCCTTGCCTTAAGGCTACAGTATACTTCTCCGACTGCATAATGTGTTATCCAACTGCGTAACCACGGAGACCCCCCCAGCCTTCATAGTTCTCCATCATAGTGCCGGATACGCAGTGCAATTTCCAGCCCAATCAGTAGAGACTGACTAGAGTAGAGTAAAGACTGACCTCCTCGTATGATGCCGATGGTCGGTAACCTCAGTGGTTATTTTGCTCCCGGTTACAGTGAGAATACTCTGCAACGGCGTCCGAGAGAGAAAGACTGTTTGTCGTTGCTGCAGCTGAATAACATTGAAACGGAAACTGTTGATGCAAAAATAAAGACCATGGGGAGATTTTGGTATTTCCTCACTTCTTCAGCCAAACGTTCGGGTGGACTCATATCTGTGTCTTTGTAGGCTAGCCGGTTTAAAAATGGCACTGCTAGTGTTTACAGAGTGATAGACCAATCACAGCCCTTGCCGTCTCCGTCATCCCTTGATGGAGTGACTGACACTTAAAACATATTTTGTGCAGCCGGAGACGACGGAGAGGCTCTCCGACAGGCTCTGCGTCGACACAGAGGGCTCTCCGTGACCTACGTAGAGCACTTTACGGATGACTTTAAATTAGGCCTTACATCTCACATTCAAGCAAACAAAAAACGAAGCAGGATGAAGGTGAAGGTAGCAAAGAGGCTCAAAAGTCCCGCAGAGGTTGCTGCTGTCCTCCTGGACATGTACGTTAAAAAATGGCTAATGCTAATTAATGGTTAGCCGGTTCTGTAGCATTCTTAATGCTAATTGAGTAAGTGAATGTTAGTGCGCCACCTACTGACGGAGGAATATCACATTTTACAATACAAATTTGCCGTTATCTCTGCTTTTTCAATGTGGCTGCATTGTCACAGCTCTTAACATCAGCAGCTGTGACTACATTAAGTGTTAAGTGTTAAGTGTTAAGACCACTTTATCCTCCTTTTTCATGAAGATTCTGATCGTTTTAACCCTTAAAAAACGGATCGGCCGTGGGCAGCCACCAGAAGTTCCCTGTTAGCATAATTTTGTTTAAACTGCTCTAAAATAAAAACTATTATGGCTAGAATTTTTTTTTTTTTTTTTTTAAAGCTAAGACTTGTCTTTCAAGCTGAGGTGGCGTTCAAGTCGATGATGTCATCATTTGTCGCTTTGTGTGGCGCAGATCGGGAATATAAACACAGGGAGGTGCTAAGAAGTCACAGGAGAGAGGAGTGTTCAGTGGTCAGAGAGATTGATGATAGAACGAGAGAGAAATAGAGAGGAAAGTAGAGAGAGAATAGTTTATTCTGTTATTGTATTTTACATGGTTTTAGCCGGTTTTCAGGAGTTTTTTTAATCACAGTAACTAGTTTTAGCATAGGCAGTTACTTGTTTTTACTGCAGTAAGATTAGTATTGTTTCTTGTTTTATTTTATGACATTAGTAGTTTAGGGTTGTGTTTTTTTATAAGATATTTTATTTTGCATTCAGGCAAGTCCCAGCATAGTTTATGTTTTACTGTATTTTACTTGTTCTTGCTTGTATACTTTATATGTAATCATGTGAAGCACTTTGTGACTCCTGTCTGTGAGAAGTGCTATTCAAATAAAGTTTACTTACTTACTTCACACATCTAGAGTCTGGAGGAAATATTCGTTGGGATAACTATTTGAGCCATACTTGAGAAGTGGGATAAACAGAGGAGATCTCAACGGCGACAACTTTTCCGATTCAGCATTTACATGACACACGAGCGGTTTGGGAAAAGGAATATTCCACCACTGTGGAACTTTTCACTTTTCATTCAGACAGACGTGTTTACATGGATCATTTTGTTCTTATAGAGCTTTTAGACCGAAAGCAATCATACATTTGGCTCCATGTAAACTTACTGTCTGTCTGTGCTGGCCCTGCAGGGATAAACTCCACCTCCCTGCCTGAGCTGGAATAAGCAGATAAATGGGTGGAAGGATCAACATTAATCCACTTTTCACCTTATTTCAACATGTTAACTAGAGTTTACCTGTTGGAATGATGACTGATGATGAAAATGGAGGGCTTATCGGATCTTGTGACTGCTCTTGCAAACGCTCAGTATTGTTCTGGTTTCGGTGACCTGAACTTTCTAATGAAGTAAAGCCACGTCCTTCTGAAGGAGCTCAGCTTCATCACCAGCTCTTCTGCTTTTGCTTCACAGATGCTAATCTGTGGATGTTTCTGGTTTTGTCTGTTTCCACCTTGTCCCTGATTTTTGTGTTTTTACACAAGTTCACGTGTGAGTGATACAGAAAAAGATCATCATTATATAACATGGGCCGAGCCCCTGGCCGAGCCTGGAGAATCCCCCCCCCACCCTGTCTGTTCAGGCTGCAGCTGATGGTGCCGGGATGTGATCCATGTGGCATGTTCGGGAGCTCAGGTGTGAAACCATGATTGACGTGATGCAGGTCAGTGAGGAGCTGCTCCCCTATGTTTGTCTGAGTCTGACTCCTACAGGTGTTATTCAACCCCCGCAGAATCATGGTCCTTCATCTTCTCCTCATCCTCATGCTGAGCAAGACTCTGGAGCACTTTTTTTAATATCTCAAATGCAGCCGGAGATCGGGGGGGGGGGGCCACAAAGGTCCACAAAAACTTGTCAATATTCCTCCATACTGCTCATCCGATGTAATCCAAGTGTCCTGAGTGGGTAGCGTCCAGAATTTACTGGAAACCATCATTTAGTAGATTTTTAGAGCCTAAACAGTAGAACATCGTACTTCCCCGATGCGTCCATGAGAGTTCAGGACAGGAAGCCGCAACGTTCAGCGCTACTCTGACGATAATGCAAGCGCAGAAGAAGAAATTCGCTGTTTACATTGTGCTAAGAGCGACAGAGAAAGACAAACACAAGAGGGGTTGAAAGAAAGAACGCACGATCTCGTCTGCCGCGGCTTCCGTAGTGTCGGGAACTCGCATGGACGGGCATGCAAGTACGATGTAGTACTGTTTAGGCTCTAAAAATATACTCAATGGCGTCGTTTCCAGCAAATTCTGGATGCTACCCACTCAGGACACTTGGATTACATTGGACGAGCAGTATGGAGGAATATTGACACGTTTTTGTGGACTTTTATGGACCTTTTTGGTTCGAGTGCCGGTGAACTCCATTATATGAAAGTCGGAGGATAAATAACCCCCCCCCCAGATCTCCGGCTGCATTTGAGATATTAAGTAAGTGCTCCACAGTCTTGCTCAGCATGAGGATGAGGAGAAGATGAAGGACCATCATGCTGTTGGTGTACTATCCCTTTAAGCACAGATGGCTAAAACTAGCGAGTACATTTTTCTACATCATTTCCAGGAGGAAAGGTTCGAGCTGCTCAGGTGAAATCTCAGGATCGGGATCTGATCTTGAAAAAAATCCTGGATCAGGGATCGGTAAAAATGAGCTGATCCGTAGGTGCAGATCTATGCTGCGCGCTCTGAGTGACATCACGGGTTACCAGCACAGCACGTGGAGGCTGTTATGTTTGTTTACAAGACCAGAGTCGCAGCTGCTAGCTGCTAGCCAGCTGCCGTGTCTCCTTCTGTCGCTGCTCAAACATGAGTCCTACAGTGGTTTGGTTTCCCGCGTTTTAGATAAAATCCCACAGATGCTGCCAGGTTGCAGTTAAGAAGAAAAAATTATTTAAAGGGACTAGAGGCAGAAATTGTGAAAGAGTAAACAAGCATGTCCAGTTTTTAGTACTAACGGGTGATGAAACATTAAAAACAAAAAGAACGAGCCCGCCCACGTCTCTCTCCGTTGCCTTGAACAGACTGTGTGCTGCATTATACGCTGCGATTCGGTGGCCGGATTTCCCGCGCTGTCCTGTGGATGCTGCATCCGCGTCCACGACAGTTTTGATCCAGGAGGATCAAAACAAGGAGACGTGGCAGTAAATTCAAACACTGTAAGGGATGGTTATGGATTCTTCTGCCGTCAGCAAACGACACAGATCAACTGAAAGACACTAAAAAGTGGAACTACGAAGAAAAAGACGTAGAAAACCACGTTATAGCTTTAGTTCGTGCTCCCGTGCCGGCTTGGCTGGTGGCTGCAGTTACCCGCAGCGCCAGTTGCGTCACTCATGAGTCTGATTTCTAAATCCTGCCTCTAGATCCTTTAATCTTTTTGGACGTGACATGTTTTACACTGAGGGTTTCCACCGGCGTCTGGTGCAGCTCGTGGGAGAGAAATCGTTGGTTTGGAAATGACCTCCATGATAAAACACTGATGTAGTGTTTGTTTATTCAGCTGCTTTTGTCATGGATGTTTCATTTCTGTTTTAAACCATTGTAAAGAGATGGTTTGCTACGATCTACCAACCAACCTAGTGGAGATATATTTTTTTTCTCAATTTCAGCTCTTTTATTAGACCAGTTATTTGAAATTGGATTCTAAATTTCTAATTGCACTGATTGAACCATTTTTATAGAAGTTTTGTTCCTGTTTATTTTCACGTTTGACTGAGGTCAGGCTGTCGTTTTCCCCTCAGTTTCAGTATTTTATTATTTGACATGTATTTAACTGCACTGTATCTGTGAGGGAAGCTTGTGAAGCTGGTTTAAGATTGTTAAAGTTTATTTAAGATTGCTGTGTGTGCAGTTGTTAAATAAATAACTCAGTAGATGCACCTGGAAAGGTTTTCAAAGCCAAGTCTGATGTTGCACAAAAGAAAGATGCCAGCCTGTTTCCACACAATGAGCTGTGTCGTCCATTAATACCACGCTGTTTTTGCCATATTTTTTCTATATCGGTGACAGATCGATATCGGCAGATACCGAAACATCAAATATCGGGATCGGATCGGTGGTGCATCCCTAATCCTGCTGAGCCGAAGCTCAGGCTGATGTTTGAAATGAGCCGGGAGAGCCAACATGGCTGCTCAGCACAAAGCAAACAGACGTTCTGCTTCGTCCTATCAGGACCTGCTGCTGTGAAATTGTGGCTTATCTTCTTCAAATGCTCCAAGTGTCTGGCTGTGCCGTCACTAGTGCTCGTGGATGAGGATGAAGAGGGGCTGATGAGGGAGGGGAGATGTTCTAAGGAGGCTGAAGCACTATTAAGTCTGATGGATTCAGCGTGCGTGCAAACTGTGATATCAAGGTGACACCACAAAGACTTCAGCTCACACTTGAGGTGTGATTGATTCGCTTCAGTCTTCTGCAAAATGTTATGCATAGAAACTGGGAGGAAAACCTCCCTACACAGCTGGAATAACAATCGAAGATGTGCAGAGAGCAAGCAGCCTCAGGTCACCAGAAAGGACCCCGTCCACATTCACCAGGCTGGTGTCCTGAAGCTGGAGCGGATCCTCGGTTTTAAAGGACGTCACTGGTTTTAGTTTGGACCAACAGCTCATAAATGTATTAACTATTACATCTATAAATAAAATAAATACAGTGAAAATAACAACAACAGAAAAAATAAATAAAAAGCTGAAATGAACTAAAATACTTTTACATATTAAATAATAGACTGCAATCAATACATAGAAAAAGGTTAATGAGATAAATTTAATGAATTAATCAGATAAAAAGAAATCAAATTTTATCGAATTATCAGTTATGACAAAAGCTCAAATATAAAATATATATATATATAAAAATAAAAACACTGAAGTAAAATAAATCCAATTAAATACTAGAAAAAATAATTACAATAATGGAAAAAAAGCTGGATAAATAATATAGAATATATTAATAAAAATAAATCTGTTAAAAAATTAAATTAAAAAGGACAGAAGCTAACTGTAACACATTGTGACTTGACATGAAGGGATTAATATGCAAATTATGGATAAAAACTGAAAGAATGGATCAAACTTTACCTGAAATGTGCCTGAAGCAACACATTATTTATACTTCATCCATTATGTTATTCAGACAGGCCGTCTATGTTGTGTTGGGAAGACAGGAGAGAGAAAAGGGACAGATGGGAGGCTGCCGAGGCGTAAAGAGGTGTAGGAGTTGATGAATGTGTGACAGAGTATGAAGTTCCTGTGTCCAACCTCCAGAAAAACATGGCCGCCTCATGAAAACATGGCAGCCTCATGAAAACATGGCCGCCTCATGAAAACACGGCAGCCTCATGAAAACATGGCTGCCTCATGAAAACATGGCCGCCTCATGAAAACATGACCGCCTCATGAAAACATGGCTGCCTCATGAAAACACGGCAGCCTCATGAAAACATGGCCTGCCTCATGAAAACACGGCAGCCTCATGAAAACATGACTACCTCATGAAAGCATGACTACCTCATGAAAACATGACTACCTCATGAAAACATGGCCGCCTCATGAAAACATGGCCGCCTCATGAAAACATGGCCACCTCATGAAAACACGGCAGCCTCATGAAAACATGGCTGCCTCATGAAAACACGGCCGCCTCATGAAAACATGGCAGCCTCATGAAAACATGGCCGCCTCATGAAAACATGACAGCCTCATGAAAACATGGCCACCTCATGAAAACATGGCTGCCTCATGAAAACATGGCTGCCTCATGAAAACATGTCCGCCTCATGAAAACATGACAGCCTCATGAAAACATGACAGCCTCATGAAAACATGTCCGCCTCATGAAAACATGACAGCCTCATGAAAACATGACAGCCTCATGAAAACATGGCTGCCTCATGAAAACGTGGCAGCCTCATGAAAACATGGCCGCCTCATGAAAACATGGCAGCCTCATGAAAACATGACTACCTCATGAAAACATGGCTACCTCATAAAACATGGCTACCTCATGAAAACATGGCTGCCTCATTAAAACATGACTGCCTCATGAAAACATGGCCACCTCATGAAAACATGGCTGCCTCATGAAAACATGGCCACCTCATGAAAACATGGCCACCTCATGAAAACATGACTACCTCATGAAAACATGGCCACCTCATGAAAACATGGCAGCCTCATGAAAACATGATTACCTCATGAATACATGGCCACCTCATGAAAACATGGCTGCCTCGTGAAAACATGGCCACCTCATGAAAACATGGCCACCTCATGAAAACATGGCCACCTCATGAAAACATGGCTGCCTCATGAAAACATGGCCACCTCATGAAAACATGGCCACCTCATGAAAACATGGCCACCTCATGAAAACCTGGCTGCCTCATGAAAACATGGCCGCCTCATGAAAACATGGCTGCCTCATGAAAACATGGCTGCCTCATGAAAACATGGCAGCCTCATGAAAACATGGCCACCTCATGAAAACATGGCCACCTCATGAAAACGTGGCTGCCTCATGAAAACATGGCTGCCTCATGAAAATATGGACGCCTCATGAAAACATGACTACCTCATGAAAACATGGCCGCCTCATGAAAACATGGCAGCCTCATGAAAACATGACTACCTCATGAAAACATGGCTACCTCATAAAACATGGCTACCTCATGAAAACATGGCTGCCTCATTAAAACATGACTGCCTCATGAAAACATGGCCACCTCATGAAAACATGGCTGCCTCATGAAAACATGGCCACCTCATGAAAACATGGCCACCTCATGAAAACATGACTACCTCATGAAAACATGGCCACCTCATGAAAACATGGCAGCCTCATGAAAACATGATTACCTCATGAATACATGGCCACCTCATGAAAACATGGCTGCCTCGTGAAAACATGGCCACCTCATGAAAACATGGCCACCTCATGAAAACATGGCCACCTCATGAAAACATGGCTGCCTCATGAAAACATGGCCACCTCATGAAAACATGGCCACCTCATGAAAACATGGCCACCTCATGAAAACCTGGCTGCCTCATGAAAACATGGCCGCCTCATGAAAACATGGCTGCCTCATGAAAACATGGCTGCCTCATGAAAACATGGCAGCCTCATGAAAACATGGCCACCTCATGAAAACATGGCCACCTCATGAAAACGTGGCTGCCTCATGAAAACATGGCTGCCTCATGAAAATATGGACGCCTCATGAAAACATGACTACCTCATGAAAACATGGCCGCCTCATGAAAACATGACTAACTCATGAAAACATGGCCGCCTCATGAAAACATGGCTGCCTCATGAAAACATGGCAGCCTCATGAAAACATGACTACCTCATGAAAACATGGCTACCTCATAAAACATGGCTACCTCATGAAAACATGGCTGCCTCATTAAAACATGACTGCCTCATGAAAACATGGCCACCTCATGAAAACATGGCTGCCTCATGAAAACATGGCCACCTCATGAAAACATGGCCACCTCATGAAAACATGACTACCTCATGAAAACATGGCCACCTCATGAAAACATGGCAGCCTCATGAAAACATGATTACCTCATGAAAACATGGCCACCTCATGAAAACATGGCCACCTCATGAAAACATGGCTGCCTCGTGAAAACATGGCCACCTCATGAAAACATGGCCACCTCATGAAAACATGGCCACCTCATGAAAACATGGCTGCCTCATGAAAACATGGCTGCCTCATGAAAACATGTCCGCCTCATGAAAAAACATGACAGCCTCATGAAAACATGACAGCCTCATGAAAACATGTCCGCCTCATGAAAACATGACAGCCTCATGAAAACATGACAGCCTCATGAAAACATGGCTGCCTCATGAAAACGTGGCAGCCTCATGAAAACATGGCCGCCTCATGAAAACATGGCAGCCTCATGAAAACATGACTACCTCATGAAGACATGGCTACCTCATAAAACATGGCTACCTCATGAAAACATGGCTGCCTCATTAAAACATGACTGCCTCATGAAAACATGGCCACCTCATGAAAACATGGCTGCCTCATAAAAACATGGCCACCTCATGAAAACATGGCCACCTCATGAAAACATGACTACCTCATGAAAACATGGCCACCTCATGAAAACATGGCAGCCTCATGAAAACATGATTACCTCATGAAAACATGGCCACCTCATGAAAACATGGCCACCTCATGAAAACATGGCTGCCTCGTGAAAACATGGCCACCTCATGAAAACATGGCCACCTCATGAAAACATGGCCACCTCATGAAAACATGGCTGCCTCATGAAAACATGGCCACCTCATGAAAACATGGCCACCTCATGAAAACATGGCCACCTCATGAAAACCTGGCTGCCTCATGAAAACATGGCCGCCTCATGAAAACATGGCTGCCTCATGAAAACATGGCTGCCTCATGAAAACATGGCAGCCTCATGAAAACATGGCCACCTCATGAAAACATGGCCACCTCATGAAAACGTGGCTGCCTCATGAAAACATGGCTGCCTCATGAAAATATGGACGCCTCATGAAAACATGACTACCTCATGAAAACATGGCCGCCTCATGAAAACATGACTAACTCATGAAAACATGGCCGCCTCATGAAAACATGGCTGCCCTCATGAAAACATGGCAGCCTCATGAAAACATGGACGCCTCATGAAAACATGACTACCTCATGAAAACATGGCCGCCTCATGAAAACATGGCCGCCTCATGAAAACATGGCTGCCTCATGAAAACATGGCTGCCTCGTGAAAACATGGCTGCCTCATGAAAACATGGCCACCCCTCATGAAAACATGGCAGCCTCATGAAAACATGACTACCTCATGAAAACATGGCCACCTCATGAAAACATGGCCGCCTCATGAAAACATGGCTGCCTCATGAAAACATGGCTGCCTCATGAAAACATGGCTGCCTCATGAAAACATGGCCGCCTCATGAAAACATGGCCGCCTCATGAAAACATGACTACCTCATGAAAACATGACTACCTCATGAAAGCATGACTACCTCATGAAAACATGGCCGCCTCATGAAAACATGGCCGCCTCATGAAAACATGGCCGCCTCATGAAAACACGGCAGCCTCATGAAAACATGGCTGCCTCATGAAAACATGGCCGCCTCATGAAAACATGGCCGCCTCATGAAAACATGGCCGCCTCATGAAAACATGACAGCCTCATGAAAACATGGCCACCTCATGAAAACATGGCTGCCTCATGAAAACTATGGCTGCCTCATGAAAACATGTCCGCCTCATGAAAACATGACAGCCTCATGAAAACATGACAGCCTCATGAAAACATGTCCGCCTCATGAAAACATGACAGCCTCATGAAAACATGACAGCCTCATGAAAACATGGCTGCCTCATGAAAACGTGGCAGCCTCATGAAAACATGGCCGCCTCATGAAAACATGGCAGCCTCATGAAAACATGACTACCTCATGAAAACATGGCTACCTCATAAAACATGGCTACCTCATGAAAACATGGCTGCCTCATTAAAACATGACTGCCTCATGAAAACATGGCCACCTCATGAAAACATGGCCACCTCATGAAAACATGGCCACCTCATGAAAACATGACTACCTCATGAAAACATGGCCACCTCATGAAAACATGGCAGCCTCATGAAAACATGATTACCTCATGAAAACATGGCCACCTCATGAAAACATGGCCACCTCATGAAAACATGGCTGCCTCATGAAAACATGGCCACCCTCATGAAAACATGGCCACCTCATGAAAACCTGGCTGCCTCATGAAAACATGGCCGCCACATGAAAACATGGCTGCCTCATGAAAACATGGCTGCCTCATGAAAACATGGCAGCCTCATGAAAACATGGCCACCTCATGAAAACATGGCAGCCTCATGAAAACATGGCCACCTCATGAAAACATGGCCACCTCATGAAAACATGACTACCTCATGAAAACATGGCCACCTCATGAAAACATGGCAGCCTCATGAAAACATGATTACCTCATGAAAACATGGCCACCTCATGAAAACATGGCCACCTCATGAAAACATGGCTGCCTCGTGAAAACATGGCCACCTCATGAAAACATGGCCACCTCATGAAAACATGGCTGCCTCATGAAAACATGGCCACCTCATGAAAACATGGCCACCTCATGAAAACATGGCCACCTCATGAAAACCTGGCTGCCTCATGAAAACATGGCCGCCTCATGAAAACATGGCTGCCTCATGAAAACATGGCTGCCTCATGAAAACATGGCAGCCCCTCATGAAAACATGGCCACCTCATGAAAACATGGCCACCTCATGAAAACGTGGCTGCCTCATGAAAACATGGCTGCGTCATGAAAATATGGACGCCTCATGAAAACATGACTACCTCATGAAAACATGGCCGCCTCATGAAAACATGGCTGCCTCATGAAAACATGGCAGCCTCATGAAAACATGGACGCCTCATGAAAACATGACTACCTCATGAAAACATGGCCGCCTCATGAAAACATGGCCGCCTCATGAAAACATGGCTGCCTCATGAAAACATGGCTGCCTCGTGAAAACATGGCTGCCTCATGAAAACATGGCCACCTCATGAAAACATGGCAGCCTCATGAAAACATGACTACCTCATGAAAACATGGCCACCTCATGAAAACATGGCCGCCTCATGAAAACATGGCTGCCTCATGAAAACATGGCTGCCTCATGAAAACATGGCTGCCTCATGAAAACATGGCCGCCTCATGAAAACATGGCCGCCTCATGAAAACATGACTACCTCATGAAAACATGACTACCTCATGAAAGCATGACTACCTCATGAAAACATGGCCGCCTCATGAAAACATGGCCGCCTCATGAAAACATGGCCGCCTCATGAAAACACGGCAGCCTCATGAAAACATGGCTGCCTCATGAAAACATGGCCGCCTCATGAAAACATGGCCGCCTCATGAAAACATGGCCGCCTCATGAAAACATGACAGCCTCATGAAAACATGGCCACCTCATGAAAACATGGCTGCCTCATGAAAACATGGCTGCCTCATGAAAACATGTCCGCCTCATGAAAACATGACAGCCTCATGAAAACATGACAGCCTCATGAAAACATGTCCGCCTCATGAAAACATGACAGCCTCATGAAAACATGACAGCCTCATGAAAACATGGCTGCCTCATGAAAACGTGGCAGCCTCATGAAAACATGGCCGCCTCATGAAAACATGGCAGCCTCATGAAAGCATGACTACCTCATGAAAACATGGCTACCTCATAAAACATGGCTACCTCATGAAAACATGGCTGCCTCATTAAAACATGACTGCCTCATGAAAACATGGCCACCTCATGAAAACATGGCTGCCTCATGAAAACATGGCCACCTCATGAAAACATGGCCACCTCATGAAAACATGACTACCTCATGAAAACATGGCCACCTCATGAAAACATGGCAGCCTCATGAAAACATGATTACCTCATGAAAACATGGCCACCTCATGAAAACATGGCCACCTCATGAAAACATGGCTGCCTCATGAAAACATGGCCACCTCATGAAAACATGGCCACCTCATGAAAACCTGGCTGCCTCATGAAAACATGGCCGCCTCATGAAAACATGGCTGCCTCATGAAAACATGGCTGCCTCATGAAAACATGGCAGCCTCATGAAAACATGGCCACCTCATGAAAACATGGCCGCCTCATGAAAACGTGGCTGCCTCATGAAAACATGGCTGCCTCATGAAAATATGGACGCCTCATGAAAACATGACTACCTCATGAAAACATGGCCGCCTCATGAAAACATGAATAACTCATGAAAACATGGCCGCCTCATGAAAACATGGCTGCCTCATGAAAACATGGCAGCCTCATGAAAACATGGACGCCTCATGAAAACATGACCTACCTCATGAAAACATGGCCGCCTCATGAAAACATGGCCGCCTCATGAAAACATGGCTGCCTCATGAAAACATGGCTGCCTCGTGAAAACATGGCTGCCTCATGAAAACATGGCCACCTCATGAAAACATGGCAGCCTCATGACATGACTACCTCATGAAAACATGGCCACCTCATGAAAACATGGCCGCCTCATGAAAACATGGCTGCCTCATGAAAACATGGCTGCCTCATGAAAACATGGCTGCCTCATGAAAACGCTGGCCGCCTCATGAAAACATGGCCGCCTCATGAAAACATGACTACCTCATGAAAACATGGCCACCTCATGAAAACATGGCCGCCTCATGAAAACATGACTACCTCATGAAAACATGGCCGCCTCATGAAAACATGACTAACTCATGAAAACATGGCCGCCTCATGATAACATGGCCGCCTCATGAAAACATGACTACCTCATGAAAACATGGCTGCCTCATGAAAACATGGCTGCCTCATGAAAACATGGCTGCCTCATGAAAACATACATGTCACTCCAGGTTGTGATGGTCAGTCAGAACTTGAATGGGTTGAAGTGAGCCCTCAAGCCAGTGCCGCCACTCCTCCAGTACCAACTTCACTGCCAGAAGTTCACGGTCCCCCACATCGTAGTTCCTCTCAGCTGATGATAGTTTCCTGGGAAGTAAGCACATGGGTAGAGCTTTGGAGGCTCACCAGAACGTTGCGAGAGGACCGCCCCACACCAGAATCACTTGTGTCTACCTCAACCACAAAGCTGAGACTGGGGTCGGGAAGATGCAGAATGGGAGCAGTGGTAAACCATCTCTTCAGGTCCTCAGAGGCTGCCCTGGCATCTGATGTCCAGACGAGATCCGATGGCTTACCTTTGAGATGGGGTGTGAGGGGAGATGCCACTGTACTGAAACCACGGATGAAACGGCGGTAAAAGTTGGCAAAACCAAGAAATCGCTGGACTGACTGTAGGACCGGCCAGGAGGTGACATCATCCACCTTTGCTCTGTCTATTTTCACCCCCTCTGGGCCTATGACATAACCCAGGAAGGACACGGTCAGCTGATGGAACTCGCACTTCTCTGCCTTAACGTATAGTTGGTTAGCTAGCAAACGCTCCAGCACCTGGCGAGCATGTTGAACATGCTGGGTCCTTGTTCGGTAATAGATCAATCAATCAATCAATCTTTATTTATGAAGCGCTTTTCCAGCAGGTTGTGCGACTCAAAAGCGCTTTACAGGTAAAAAAGGATCTCCACAAAAAAAGATAAGGATGTCATCAATGTAGGCAATCACATATTTTCCCAGCATGTCCCGAAACACGCCGTTTATTAAACTCTGGAAAACAGAGGGAGCGTTAGCCAACCCATACGGCATCACCCAATATTCAAAATGATCTGCGTGGGTGTTGAATGCAGTCTTCCACTCGTCTCCCTCCCGAATGCGCACAAAGTTGTAAGAACTGCGGAGATCCAATTTCGTGAAAATGGTAGCTCCCCGTAGCTGGTCAAAGGCACTTGGCACCAGAGGGAGTAGGTAGTGATACTTCACCGTTATGTTGTTCAGCCCCCGGTAGTCGATACAGGGTCGAAGGCCTCCATCCTTCTTGCTCACAAAGAAGAAGCCGGCAGCCGCAGGAGAGGACGATGGATAAATGAAACCCTGTTTGAGAGCCTAATCGACGTAAGCCTCCATGGCTTGATGTTCTGCCTGGGTGAGTGGATATATGCCACTCTGGGGGGGGGGTGAAGTACCAGCTAAGAGCTCGATGGCACAATCCCATGGATGGTGAGGTGGCAGACAAGTGGCTCTGACCTTGCTAAACACAGCTGCCAGGTCCTGATAGTCCTTGGGTACTGGGGGCCTGCAGTGGTGGAGGGGCTCTCGACTGAAGTAGAAGCACATGTGAAAGTAGTGTGGGTGCTTGGTGACAGTGAGGAAAAAGTGATGGCTTTCTCTCTGCAGTGGATGATAGGAGTGATCTTGATGAGCCATGGTAATCCAAGGACCAAGGAATGACGGGAATGACGGGAGTGAGGAAGGACGAAGAACGTGAGATATTCCTGGTTGTTTCCCACCGTGAGCTCAATGGGACCAATGAAATGGGCCATGGAACCCCCACTGATGGGTCTTCCATCTATGGCCTGGACGGCAATGGGCGCCGGGAGTCCATGAAAGGGAAGGCGGAGTCGATGAGCCAGTCCCGGAGAAATGAGGTTCCCGGCTGACCCAGAGTCTACTAAGGCTGAGACATGAAAACAGAGATCACCAGCACAAACGGAGGCCGGAAATATAGACTGTTCAGAGGAATAAACCGGCGGGACAACACTCACCACAGGATCAGCCTTACTCCGACTCCTCTTTGCCCGGGAAACATAAGGGCAAGCAGGCAGAAAATGACTCCCCTCACCACAATACATGCACAAGCCTTGCTCCCTCCGGCAGCGACGCTCTGCTGCAGAGTCTCTGGCATATTCTACCTGCATAGGCTCCTCGTCAGGTTCTGCTGGAGGAGGTCTGGAGGGTTCTGCTACCTCATGAAAACATGACTACCTCATGAAAACATGGCTACCTCATGAAAACATGGCTGCCTCATTAAAAAAACATGACTACCTCATGAAAACATGACAGCCTCATGATAACATGGCTACCTCATGAAAACACGGCAGCCTCATGAAAACATGGCTGCCCCATGAAAACATGGCTACCTCATGAAAACATGACTACCTCATGAAAACATGACTTCGTCACGCCCGGAAGAAGTTATTTTTTGTAGTTCTCCCTTGATCTGCTAGAGGCTGCAAAATAGAGCAAATCCCCACAGATTCCCATGTTAAAAAGGCCAACTTCACAGCAGAAATAAACATGTTTACAGCAGAAATAAACATGTTTACAGCAGAAATAAACATAATTACAGAAGAAATAAACATGTTTACAGCAGAAATAAACATAATTACAGCAGAAATAAACATGTTTACAGCAGAAATAAACATGATTACAGCAGAAATAAACATGTTTACAGCAGAAATAAACACATTTACAGCAGAAATAAACATGTTTACAGCAGAAATAAACATGTTTACAGCAGAAATAAACATAATTACAGCAGAAATAAACATGATTACAGCAGAAATAAACATGATTACAGCAGAAATAAACATGTTTACAGCAGAAATAAACATGATTACAGCCTGGTTCAAAAAATCATTTTAGGTTTAATAGGTCAAGTTTACCTTCATATCAACTGTGAGGGGGGTGAATTTTTTTTATAACTCATCCGTTTAGATGTTATTCAATCTTGAAATTACACATAATTAAGGCCGTGTCCATTTCATGGACAGGCGGCAGACCGGAGGCCCAGCTTGCCAACTGGTGGCTAACAGTTAGCTCCTTGTTAGCTCTCAGTAAGGTCTCAGTTTGTTGTAGAGCAGCACAACGGCGGTTTTCAGTCAGATAATAGCAAGTCTAAGTGTGTATTACCTTTACCCGCCATTTAGGAGGCTAATCTTTGTTAGCTCCTGTTAGTTTCAAGTTAGCTTGGTTAGCGTTTAGCCCGGGGTATATCAGCTGTCAATCATTTGCCCCAAGGCTCTGAGCGGCCTTTACCCATTTTAGCATTTTCCAAGAGTGACAACATACGTCAACGGTCTGTGGGAAACACAAATAAAATAACCCGTGCCATGTGGAAGGGTTGCCATGGGCAGTGAAAAAAGGCCCATGAGGCCACATCCAACACTTTTTATAACTCAAGTTAGGCCCAGTTGAAGACCTGAAATACTCCAACGGAGGACAGATACTGTGATAAAACCTCAGCCAGATCTGTGGACACTCCTCGCACAGAATGGAAACATATACAAGAAGTTTCTAATTTCCAATGCAAACACTGGATCCTGAACTTCATTGGTTTTTTTATTCCATTCCTTCCTTTTCCCTCCTGACCAGGTCCCACACACTCAGAAACAGAGGTACGAGACAGGAACATTTCTGTACCTGTAGGTACATGTTTTACAAATGTTCTCTCAAAAGTACAATATTGGTCTTCATGAGGCCAGAAGTACCTATATACTATGAAAAAGGGTCCAAAGTAATATAAAGTACAAATTTGTACCCATAGACGGATTATCACCACCACGGGCCCTGGACACAAACTTGCGTCGGGCCCTTGCCAATGCGCACATTACGCACGTAACACTGGGCAACACAAAGCCACCAAAACACAAACAAAAACATCGCTGGCGCTGTCCATGGTACCACTTCTGATGCATGTATCAGTGATGATTTATAGTTCAGGAGCCGAGAACCATCTTTGCCTACAGTGTACATATATCAACACTGATACACACATCAGGCCACATAATAAAATACTCCTTAATTAAAAGAAATAAAATCTCACCTAAACCGGCGGCTTTTTCCTGGCCTTCCTCAAGGAGAAGTCCTGGATAATGTCATTGAAGTCCAACTCTCGGACAAGTTCGGCTTCTATTTCCATGAGTGACAAACTGTTCAGGCGCCTCTGGGTCATCTCGGTCCTGAGCTCGTTCTTTATCCTGGCCATTTGAAAAACGACCGTTTCTCCCTCGCAGTTTGTGACGGGAAGTGTCAGATACAGTCTCAGGCGATGTACACATTCGGGAATGTTGACTGTAATCCACAATCCAGTATTGTTTTCAGACATTTTGATGGAGGGACATTCTGGCCGTCTGATCTGATGAATGATCTGAAGTGAATCAGTTCATCTCCAAGATTGCTGTCCAAAACAGCGGGATAGGCAGAGACGAGTGTGTTGGCTTTCTCAATAACTCACGGTCCGATACGTTTTCCGTCATGGAAAGAACACCAAACATGTCACACAGGTGCTTGTACGCATTGATTCTGTGGCAGACTGACTAAGTTATCAATGGCCACATTGAATGTTTCTATTTGGAATTTGCTTTTCCCATCAAATACTGCATCTTTTTCTCCACCGTCATCCTCAAATCGTCTGCGCTTTCTGGTGCGCTGGAGGAGGTCATGTTTGTACGCCTGGCACACGCCTGGCACAGCTAAGCTGTAAACTTGTCAGTTGAAATCGAGTCAGAATGGTATTCCAGAAATTAGCCATGAAAGCAGTTTCCAGCTTATTTAATTTTTCAGCGAGTGCGCTGGCCTCACTTCGCGTGTCTCTTTTCTCTGTGTCATCATCAGCAATGCTCTCCAATGCCTCCTTATTTTAGCGTTGTGTTTGCCACAGAGCTTTAGTAGAGTCAGCTCGGCAGCTCCAACAGTGTTTGACAAGGATTTTAATGTTAAATCTACATGAATATCCGAGTTCCGAAAAAACTCGTTCCCACCTGTGTGTGGAGGCAACGCAGGAAATGTGTACAAGCTTTGTAGTAAATCAAAATACTGTCCCACGTCTGACTGCTTGACTTTTTTTTTTTTTTTTTTTTTTTTTTTTTTTTTTTTTTTTTTCAATGCTGTTTACACCCACCAAATTTAAAAGAATAAGAAAAAAAAGGCACATAGTGGATTAATGGGTTTCTTTGCTTCAAATGCGCCTGTAATCCATTTATCGGCCGACATGTTGCTGGCATTATCGAATGATTCACTGTAAATTGTAATATTGGTTTAAATAGAATCCTATCTAGTAGGCAGAACTTAATTTTAACTTAGTTGTTAGTAATACTTATTCTAAATAAGTTGTAAGAACTTTGGAGGGCAACATGTTAGATAACCCAATTTACTTTAAGTTGGAAACAGCTTAATTAAAATGAGTTAGGGATGGTGAAGGAGCAGGTTTTCCACCAATGCAGTTTACTTTTTTTAACAATAAATTGGAGATCATTCACAAATGAGGGATTTATAAATGATGTTGGTAGTGTCATGTGACTGCTCTCAACTTGTTTGTTTATTCCTGTATTTAACACCGACTATCCAGCAGCTGCTGCACTACGACAGAGAAGTATGTGGTCTGACAATAGTTGTAGCTAAACCCCACCTAGACTAAGTTCTTGCTACATAGTTAGAACAGTATTTGATTCATTATTTACTTTAAGTAAGATGAACTCAAAAGCATCATGTTGGTTAAAATTAAAATGGTGTGAAACATCTCATCCAATTTCTGTGACATTAATCGCAAAGTTTGTTACCCAGCATCATTCACCTACAGTCCAATCAAATTTATTGAGTTCAGAAAAGTTCTACAAACTTAAACCATTTTAGTTTATTCTACTTAATCACTCCTATTACAGAATTACTTAATTTTTTTTTGAGGCAAAGAGTTTGCATATTTTTTAAGTAAAGCCAACTTATTAGAATTTACAGTGTTGGCCTCTGCAGAGTTATTTAAGTGCAGGCGGAAATTCTCCACCATGGTGGTCACACAATCTGCCAGACTTTGGCCTGTGTGGTTCTTAGTCAGCTCAAATGCGCAGGAAACGCTCCACTATGTTACCTTGCTTGCTAACAAATCTGAATATGAATATTATGCTGATCAACAAATGAGAGCGGTCGGGGTGGAATCTACACTGACGGAGGAATAGGGTACATACGGAGCTCTTCTGCAATTACTTTGCCTGTTTTTTTCTCCCATCATGTCAATAAACCTCTTCGCATATTGTTGATGATAGATAGGAGGGGTGTCCTTTCCACTTCTTGATATATGTTTTAATATGCTCTGCAGAAATGGGTCAGGTGGGACATTAACTCTTCAATATTCCCAAATAGTTGCCGTTATGTGGCGATCCAAGGAGCTGGTCATTCTCTGCATGCCAGTCCTCTTTCTCCTAAAAACGATTACTGCCACCACACGTGCAGAACATTCCTCCAGTAATCCTTCATCTGACGCTTTGCTTTCTCAGGGCAGAATCAATAGCGCCAGTTCCACTCATCCTCTGCACCAGTGTCAGCATGTTAGACATGTGGACAGGGCTCCTCTCGTGTTCTGAAATGCGATGCGGGTGTTTCCAGTCACAAAACCGTCAACAAAAGCATTCTTTGCTGTCCCGAAACGTTTGCAGGCAAAGCAAAATACACATCCAGTTGATGGTGAATACACCACCCATTCTCGTGGTGCAACCTGCCCGTTGGGCAGTCGACTGCACATCATGTCATTGGTTAATGAACGAGCCGACCACCTAGACCAGAGTCTCTTGTCGATGCAGGGTATTTTGCACGTCTGTTGTGAAACGATAAGGGCCCTCTTTCAATAAGAACACTTTTTACTTTGTCACTGGAAATATTTCCCCACAGCGCCGGATCTCTGTAACAGTTTCACACCAGGAGTTATCATCATCATCATCCTTCTGTTCTCCGGCCAGAACATCGGCAGTCTCAGGTTCGTTACCAGCTGCAACCATCATATCCTCCACTGCTGATGTGATAGGACTTAGCTCCAGTCTCTGCCACCCGGCTGTTGCCTGCCGTACAAGTGCAGGCGGTATCGGTAGGAGGTAGTGTCGCTTGACCACTATCAGACGTCTCTGGTGAACTTGTGTTAGCATCTCGCTGATGGTCTGAGCAGTGAGGTGTAGTACAACTGCCACCGCTGTTGTGAGTAGGCCTACAAGTCATCTTGCCTCTGTTTTTTGGTGAAAAATGTTGAGATTGATGGCATTTGCTGCACCAAAGCAGCATTTTTATCCTCCTTTCACCCTTAGCTTTCTTTTTTTCTGAACCGCTGAGCGCTCGCCTCTCCATTTTGAAAACAAACTGTTTTGACGTCATACATACTTTTTTTTTTTCGGTACAAAAAGTAGGCCTATGTTACTTGAAAGCAAACGCAAGAAAACGTAACGTTGGAAAGTAAGTTAGAAAGCAAACACATTTTATTTATTTATTTACTGTAGGCCTATTTAAAAAAAAAAAAAAAACGTGAAGGCCAAGGGCCCTTATGGCTCTGGGGCCCTGGACACACGCCCACTTTGCCCATGCGGTAATCCGTCTATGT
>JALJCO010006615.1:0-11733 GCA_023101725.1 Atherinomorus stipes
AAAAATGCATTCAGCTGATTAGAGTGCAAACATTTTTTTTTTATTTCTGTGGAACGATGGTTCAACCCTATTGAACCGCAGTCCCAATAAAATATTGCTTTGTCATAATTATTTTAGAGCAGCACTTTAAAAATATATCAAAGTATTAAACAACATTGAATTCACCAGTAAAAAAACGTGAATCCATTACCATCTTTTGAGGGTTTAACTGCAGTATTTTCAAACAAAAACTGACCTTGCAAATGGACTAAGAGAACATCATACCCACATTGATGCATGGTGGTGGCAGTATCATGTGTTTGTAGCCGGCAGACTACACAGTAGGGATGGGCGATATGGACTAAAAAATGTATCACGATAATTTCTCTTATTTATCACGGTAACGATAAACGACGATAAAAACTATCAGCAAAATATTTTGTATTATAAATCTGTCACTAAATTCTGTCTTGAAAGCCCTACAAAATACCAGAAGCCACTGTATCAATTAAGTTCAAGTAGTACACCTGTATTGCAAAACTGTAGTGACACCAATCAAACAAGTCTGAAATATGAGAGACCAAATGCCACATTTATTCAAACGATGCAAACAGCAAAACTAACTTTGCTTATTATAAAAACCAAAGTAAAACACAACCTGGTAAATTGTCATCTCACGATAAAAACGATAAATTCAAATTGTTATTGTGGGGAATTTCTTTGATGATATATCGCACACGATAAAATATCGCCCATCTACTACACAGCTAACGTTAGCAGGCTAGCGTTTGTTGACGTGCCTAACTTTGTGCGGCTGATAACACACAAGCATCTGAAAGCGTCTCCTTTCTTGACAGTCCCCAGTTGTTCCATTGGAAACGGGAGGGTACAGACCCGATTTACAGTTGCTTGTGTGTTTTAAGACGCTCCAAGCTAGGCATGTCAGCAAACGCTAGCCTGCTAACGCCAGCTGTGTAGTCTGCTGGCTACAAACAAACATGCTACGTTGTTTTATTATCAAGTTCGGCCCTTTGCTCCGGCGAAGTGCTTTGATCCACTTCTTCCTTAGCATCACTTCAGTCGGGAATCAATGAAAACTTAAGTAGGATTGGCGTTTATTCGATTTACAAAGTGGAACAGAGTAAAGACGGAACACGGAAGTAACACGGAAGTGTGATAATGCCCTAGGCCGTTTCTCAATATGCGTACTTTTGCGGACTTGCATTCTTGTGTACTTTTGAAACGTCATCAGTAGAGGTCCAAGTACTGTTCCAATTCAAAGAACGCATCAAGACAAGTACGCTCCATATTCCCGGATGTGTACTTGCTCCGCCCACTTTTCCGAGTCTGCATTGGAGATGACTTTTGTGGACTTCAGACACCTTTCTATCCCATAAGGCATTGCGGCATAACAATGGTGGAGGAGAAAAGTAATTGCTATAAGGGCTGAAAATACTCATTATTTTACGTAACGTTGGTTTTATATAACTTTTCTACAACAGAGTTGTTTTACTTCAACTTCTTGGTGGTTTGATAAATTTTAAACCGTTATTAAAAGTGACTAGCGGTTTCACAAACGGGCTGAACAGCTAACGGTAGCTAACAGTAAGTAAGACGGTTGCGCAGATTAGCTGTCTTTAACTGCCACATTCAAGCAGGGTTATTGCTACTTATTATTTCAGTATTAGATATCTGTTATGACACAACTTCAGCAACGTCTTTGACGTAATCAAGTATGCTTCTGTTCCAAATGTGCAACGAGTATACTTGCGTCCTTCCGTCCTCAGAAGTCTTTACTTCCAACAAGTCCATACTAGCAAGTACACAAGTTTGTTCTTAGCAAACTTGGTATTGAGAAACGGCCCTATATTCCCATGTCAAGATGCCCCATGCTGTGATTGAATGAAAAGGTGTTTGAGCAAATTATGCATTTTTCTTATGGAACCAGCAGCTTATTGTGTTTTTTTTTCTTCATTATTTCCCCCAACAGATTTTTTTCATTGAACAGTAGAGGCTAAAGGTCACATTAAAGGCAGGAAGTTATTGTGGTTTATTTTAACATCACTAAAACCTGGCATTTCAACAGGGGTGTGAATACTTTTTATATCCACCATCATATAATTTTGTCAAGCTGGTGAACTTTAAGGGAAGCAATCACCTTGAAGAACTCAAATAGTTTTTGTGTGGAGGAAAAAACCCAAAACCTTACCTGCTAATTTTTCAGGATCTCCTACAACCCAACCAGATATCCCCGCTACATCCCCGAGGCCTACTGCCTGTGCAAGGGCTGCCTGATGGGACCGTACGGCGAGGAGAGCGACCAGTACCGCAGCACTCCGGTCTACGCTCCCTCCGTCATCCTCAAGAGAACAGGCTCCTGTGTCAGTGGACGCCATTCATACTCGGAGATCTACATCTCCATTGCTGTGGGGTGCACCTGTGTGCCGCTCCTGGAGAAGGAGCGCAACGGTCAGAACAGTAACCAGAGCCTGGAGAGAGGAGAGCCCAAAGCCAGGCAGCTTTTCTCTGCAGGCAAGAATGCATGAAGGAAGCAGGACTGGAAGACTCTGGTTAGGTTTGATGGCACTGCAGATGTGCCACTGTTTTTTTCTTTCTTTTTGTATTTGAGATTTTTTTAATATGTAACTATCCCTCAGTGGCTAAAGGGCCACTGTCCTGCAGGTTTTAGATGTTTCCCTGCTTCAACACACCTGACTCAGATTAATGGGTCATTGTGCAGAACTTGACAAGCTGGTGGATCCATTTCATGCAGATAGTGGCCTCCATATACGGCAGGGATCCCCAATTCCGGTCCTCGAGGGCCGGTATCCTGCAGGTATTAGGAGCTCCCTTGCTGCAACACACCTGACTCCAATCAGTGGGTAATTAGTAAACTTGTGCAGAGCTTGACATCAAGCTCTGCACGTCACAAGGTATGTTGCAGCCGGGCAGCTCATAATACCTGCAGGACACCGGCCCTCGAGGACCGAAATTGGGGGATCCCTGATATACGGTCTTCCCTGTCTTCGTCTACTTCAGGGGTTCCCAAGTCCAGTCCTTGAGAGCTACTATCCTGCACATTTTGGCTGCATCCCTTCTCCAACACACCTGAATCAAATGAATGGCTCGTTACCAGGCCTCTGCAGAGCTGAATGTGCATGCGGGAATGAGCCGTATGACTCAGGTGTGTTGGAGAAAGTATGTTGTAAAAATTGCAGGATAGTAGCTCTCGAGGACCGGGCTTGGGCAGCCATGGTCTACTTTGACCTTTAATAAAACACTTTGGCCCACTTTAATTTTCTACATGCAGAGGTGGACATCCCTGCTCCAGAAAGTACCATAAAAAATTAGGGGCTGTCAGCATTAATGCATTAATCGCAATTAGTTTTAAAAAATCCACAACACGATTAAATTTCTTTAATCGCATTTTAAATTAAAGCCATTTTGTCCCTTTAACTAACCTGCAGTCAGCCCATTTGGCCAAACTGTGAAGCAGTAAAAAGTGATGGATTAAAAAACCCCTGTTTTAGACTGTTCTGTCATAAGCGAGATAGAAATTTCCTACCAGTGATGCATATCACTTCATTGCTGTTATTTCCAGCTAGAAATGTTATGATTGTTTCTCTAATGGTGATATTGTTTATTTTAAAGTAGCTTAAGAGAGTGGCCGGATATATTTAATCTCTCAAAGTAAGCACCACATCACTTTATTCTTCCTAATATTTGAAAATTGGTCTACGTGCACTTTTTTTAAATTAAAAAAAAAAGTCAAAAAGAAAATTCTGTGTTCATTTGATTCCCAAAAAAGACTATGGTCAAATATACTATATTATGGGCTTAGAACTGCCTTGATATGCAAAATAACAGAATATTACACATGCAATTCAAATCACAATTAATCGCAGTTAACTATGAGGCTTCTAGCGATTAATCGCAATTTGGAAAATTAATCATTTGACAGCCCACATAAAAATCTTGCCTGGCAAACCAGCTGAATTTAATTAGCACAGCTCCTCTAGAGGTAGATGAGCTCGTTAGTGAAAACACCTGGTCTAAATGTACATGCAGATCCAAAAACATGGCAGGATTTTTACTTTCTGGCACCTGGACTGTCCATCTCTGCCTGCATGTTTCCTTTAAAGCCAAAACTTTAGAAATATTTTTAATGCAGTCGTACATGGACACCAGCATGTGGTAAATTTGACTCAGTCTGCACGTTGTGTTGAAGCTGATCTGGGGAGACAGGCTCTTATTTTAAAAAAGAAAGACGAGAAAAAAAAAAAAACAAATAACTTAAGATATGGCTCAGCCAAAATAAGATGTTTTAATTTACTCTTGGATCAAGCTCAGCAAAGCATTGTGGTTTTATTTGTTCCAAATTTAAGATATATTTATTACCACAACCCATCATTGTACATGGGTGGAGACAGAAACCTCAGATATTCAAACCTCAGCACACAGCTGTCTGCATAACAAATCATCATAAAAAAGAAGGAAAAAACACAAGAATATGTATGTTTGTAAACTTGGTGACCCAGATTGTGAAACTCAAATGGACCAAAATAATAAAATGCATCACATTTTAATGTCCTGATCAGTGCTGCCTCCTCCTGGTGTTCAAACTGGTACGTCACAAATATCTAACCTGAAATCAGCATTTCTGTTATTCAAAAGCACTTTTTATAAAAACGTCCTATATTTATGACAACAGACTGTCTGCTCACTTCACACAATAACTGATGGCGTTTCACTACAGAATCCACGACTTCTAAAAATATGTTTTAATCTTTTTAAGTGTGCTGTCACTATTCTAGTGTTCTGAATGAATCATAATCTGATCACATTAACATTTTAATATATTAAAGATGACATCAGCATGACATCATCTGTTGTTTTTCTTATAATTAGAGGATTTTAAAACCATTTTCACAGGTTAAGAAGAACATGAGTGATATAAAATGATCAAACTGTGAAATACATTCAGTGTAAAGTGGGATATTTTATCTTTAAACCTTCAACAAGGAAAAGTCAAAGAAAAAAACATCAAGTTGGATTTTCTGCTCTGGAACTGGGGGGAGTTTCTTTGTTGCCTTTTACAAAAATGTAGCTCCTTTTCATCTCTAATTTTCAATTAATAAAAATATTAAAGGTCCAGTGGAAATTTATGTTCAAACCTTCTTCTTTTCAAAGGCAACAAAACAGACGTCTTGTTTTGATGGAAAAACATCCAAAATCCCAAACATGTTCGATTCAAAGTGGCTAGAAACAAACAGGGAGTCATTTCACTGAAGAAGCTGCTGAATAATCTGTACACGATTTCCACATCTCATCGTGAAGTTCATGGTGTCTCCTTTCATGTGACAAACGGTCCAAAACTAAATTTCCTTTTCGCCTTTTCGTCTCCCCATCAAGACAGCAGGCGGGACGGATAATTGACAAAACATCGGAACTCGTTGGACAAGTTTCTGTTGTGTTTGGGTAAAAAGCTGCAGATTTTTACACCCAGCAGTTCTTTGGCGAGATTCTCCATGATGGCTCCTGTCGAGCAGACGACACATAAAAACAAGACGTAAGCAGAGAAATAAAGTTGCTCCTGATTATTTTTCTAACTTGGAGATCCAGAAAAAAGCAGTTTATAAAAAACTGTGTTGGATATGATCCTTCAGAAAAACGGATGAAAACTCTTTATCTCACCTGTGCAGAGCAGCACTTTGTCTTTGCTCAGGAACTTGATGGTCTCGGCCACTTTACTCAGACACTCCTCCGACAGGTAAGGCGGGTCGGCCAGGACCACGTCAAAGCTCTGCGGAGCCACGTCAGAGGGCAGAGACAGCGGCTCGTTGTAGTCGTAGAAGATGAATTCATCTCCGTACGCGGCGAAGCGACGGTCGTACTCCAACACGACGGCAGACACCCGGTCTGAACCGTCCACCACGCCCTGCTTCAGTTTCTGGTACACACTGGGCGCGCTCAGACATGCTATCCTGCAGGGAGAGGGAACGTTACAACTCAAACATGGGAGGACTTCTTTTCTACAGCGACAGTTTTGCTCCAATTATCTGATACAGGGAGACAAACACAGACTTGTACCTTGTGATGGCTGCTGCTGCTACAGCCACACAGATGTGGTAATCAAAACACTACACCAGTATTTTTGTTTCTTTACATAGGATTAATTTACAGAGCCATTTCATTATTTAGTTTGACAACACTGTAATCTGGAATTAGTGCGCACATTTTGGTTTACATTGTTTGTCATGATTTAATTTGTATTTCCTTTTGAGTTTTGCAGTTGCTCCAGTCCCTTGGCTGAGGAACCAGCAGGTGGCCAAGGGGCTGAGCTGATTGGGATCATACCACATCAGTGCACATGGGAGGGGGAAATGGGTTTTTGTTTCATTTAGTTTAGTTAGGTCTTTTGTATGTCTTACCCCTTGTGTTTCTTCTGTGGGCTGATCAGCCACTATTTAAGTTCCCTTTTGTCTCATTGTGTTAGGTCAGTTTGTTTGAGTTAGTCTTGTTTTGTTGCAAGCTAAGTTTTGTTATTTTGACCTCTTTTACGGGCCCATTCTTTGATTCACTGTGTTACTTTTTTGGGTTAAATAAAAAACCCTATTTTTGAACTTTACCCTGTGCCTGGCTGTCCTTTACTGCTCGGTCCATCACAATTGGTGTCAGGAGTGAGATCAAGCAGTTGAAGGCACAGGATTTTTTTTTTCCCTTTTTTTTCCCCCCCACATTGCTTCTCCATTGTGTGAGCCATGCAGAAAACTGGAAGGAGTGGCAAAGGATCAAAAGGAGATTGTCAAAACCAACCAGTTGAAGGAGATGGTAAAACTCATGGAGGAGAGGAAAATGGAGTCTCTGGAGGGGTGGACAGCACTGAGGGCCAAGGTAAGGAGCCAACAATATCGGAACTGATTTCCATGCTTCGTTCTCATATGGGTCAGCAGGAGGTCCAGGAAGCAAGACGAAGGGAGGACTTTACCCGCCAGGAACAGCGTTTCAGAGCTCTGCAACATCAGTTTCAGCTGTTGCAGGTGGAAGTTCAAGCTCGTACCTCCCCCGTCCCTGAGTCTCAGTTGGATGAACCTGAACCACCAGATGAAGAGCCCTTAGAATCAGATGATCCTCCCTTTGCTGGCTCCAGTAACAATCAAATGTATGCTCAACCAGGTCAGTCTCACTTTCATGTGCCCAGACTGGAAAAGTTGACAGATGATGATGATATTGAACATTTTCTGATGACTTTTGAACGCATTGCTCTGGCTTGCCGGTGGCAGAAACAAGACTGGACTTTTCATCTCATTCCATTGCTAACCGGCAAAGCAAGAGGTGCGTACGTTCACATGGACATTGATGATTCTATAGAATATGATAAAGTTAAAACCGCAATTCTACAGAAATATATCAACCCGGAGACATACAGACAGAGATTTCGCTCCATGGAAGTGAAACTTGATGAGAGTCCAAGAGAACTGTATGCACGTCTGAAAGAGCTGTATGGAAAGTGGATCAAACCAAAAGGAAAAACTGTTAAGGAAATTGGTGAAATCTTGATTCTTGAACAATACTTGAGAATGTTGTCTCCTGAGTTACAGGTCTGGATAAAGGAACATAACCCAGATTCTGCTGAGGAGGCTGCACACCTGGCTGATGTGTTTGTGGCAGCAAGGAGAAAAGGGCAGCCTTGGAGCCACACAGCTTGGAGAATGAGGGATGTTCAGAAATCCGCATCTGAGTACCCAAGAGCCGGTGTGAGTAGACCTTCAAAGAACCAGCCACTCAGTGTGCCCTCAAGATCTTCAGCAAAAACTGTGATTTGTTATCTGTGTGGAATGGAGGGCCATACAAAACCAAAGTGTCCAAGGAACTCTGCAAAGATAACTCAAATGTGCTTTGTGCCCAGACAGAGTGAACCTAAAGTGGATTTTGATAATGGTTTAAAAATGACATCCATTGAGGTTAACGGCAGAATGCTGAAAGCTCTTATTGATTCAGGAAGTACCCAAACACTTGTGCACAGGGATTTTGTGCCAGCAAATAAAGTTCTTGTCACAGAGACAATCCCTGTCCGTTGTGTTCATGGAGATGAAAAACCATATCCAACAGCAGACGTGTATGTTAAGGTACAAGGACAAACTTACCTGCTAAACATTGGTGTTGCTGAGAATCTGCCATTTCCTGCTGTACTGGGTCGAGATCTACCTGTGCTGTTTGACCTGCTCAATTCCAGTCAGACATGTAATGTTGCAGTAACCAGAGCTCAAGCTTTGAAAAAAGAGAAACTTTCACCGGCACTCAGTGCCCTGCCATTTTATGATTCAGACCTGGAGGCTGCACCCGGGAAGTCTCGCAAGTCACGAAGACAAAAACGGCAAGAGAAATTCCAACACTCTGTTAAGTCATCCTCTAATACTGAGCCAGAGTTGCCTTTAGGTTTCAAAATCCCCATCAATATTATTGACATGCAACATGGTGATCCAGCTCTTGTACCTCTTTTCCAGAGAGCAGAAAATCCAAGGTCTGAGCAGGATTTCAGCCGAAAAGAGGAGTTTCTCCTGAAAGATGGAATTCTTTACCGTCAGCAGGGGTCAGCATTGCAGCTGGTGGTTCCCAGGGCAGTCCAGGGGGTGGTGCTGTCTCTTGGGCACCCCATTCCATGGGCTGGCCACCTTGGAAAGCTTAAGACCATGGCCCGCATTAGGAAATACTATCACTGGCCTGGATTGCGGGCAGACGTGGCCCTGTTTTGTAAAAGCTGCCCTCAGTGCCAAAAATCATCCCTGAAAATCCCCTCCAGAGCTCCTCTCCAGCCTCTACCTGTTATCAGCACTCCATTTGAGCGACTAGGAATGGACATTGTTGGCCCTCTGGAAAGGAGTAAAGCAGGCAACCGCTACATGCTGGTTATAACAGACTATGCCACAAAATATCCAGAAGTCTTTCCTTTGAAGTGCATAAAAGCCAAAGCAGTTGCCCTCTGTCTGATTCAGTTTTTCTCAAGGATTGGTTTTCCACATGAAATTCTTACAGATCGTGGAACTAACTTCATGTCCAGTCTGTTAAAACAGGTGTACCGGCTCCTTGGGATCAAAAGTTTGAGGACAACTCCATATCATCCTCAAACTGATGGCCTCACAGAACGATTTAACCAGACTTTGAAGCAGATGCTGCGCAAGTTTGTAAATGAAACCGGTACCGACTGGGATCAGTGGTTACCTTACCTTCTCTTCTTCGCATACAGGGAAGTACCACAGGCTTCTACAGGTTTTTCCCCTTTTGAACTGTCGTACAGCCATGAAGTAAGGGGCCCCCTTTCTCTTCTCAGGAAGACTTGGGATGGTCACCAAGAAGGGTCTGAAGCTGTTAATGTAATATCCTATGTCATCCAGATGCGTGAGCGGCTGGAAAAAATGACAGAGCTGGCCCAAGCTCATATGGCGGAAGCACAGCGGCACCAGAAGGCCTGGTATGATCAGTCAGCCAGGCAGAGGTCCTTCAGTCCTGGCCAGAAAGTACTGGTGCTCCTTCCAAGTGATGACAGCAAGCTACTTGCAAAGTGGCAGGGGCCATATGAGGTCCAACAGAAACTGGGACAGACCACATATAAAGTGGCCATTCCAGATCAGGCCCGCTCCAGCAGAGTACTGCACATCAACCTGCTGAAGGAGTATGTGGAGAGACCAAAAATAGCAGAGGTCTTATTGATCCAAGATGTCCAGGAGGATGAGGAGGTCGAGGAACAATACCTGCCTGCACCCACCTTCCAAGATCTGGACCTCAACCACCTCTCTGAAGAAAAACAGACTCAGGTGAGAAATCTGTGCAGTTCAGAAGTATTCCGGGAGAATCCTGGTAAAACTGACATCGTGAAGCATGATATTGTGCTAAAAGATGGAGCTTCTGTGAGACGAATGAGTTACAGAATACCTGAGCGTCTGGAGGGCTTCGTTGAGGGAGGAGGTTGACCTGATGCTGTCACTGGGAATCGTTGAACCGTCAAGGAGCGAGTGGTGTAACCCGGTGGTTCTGGTTCCAAAGAAGGATGGCAGCATACGTTTCTGCATCGACTTCAGGTACCTGAATGCAATATCCCAGTTTGACTCTTATCCAACTCCCCGTATTGATGACATGGTTGAGCGCACTGGGGAAGGCCAGATATCTAACAACCATAGATCTCTGCAAGGGATGCTGGCAGGTACCACTCACTGAGCGCTCAAAAGAGCTGGCGGCCTTCCGGACTCCATGGGGCTTGTTCAGTTTACGGTGATGCCTTTTGGACTGCATGGTGCCCCCAGCAGCATTCAGAGACTGATGGATCGGTGCTGTCTGGCATATCGGATTTTGTAGCAGCTTACCTCGTGTGATATTGTCATTTTCAGTTCCACCTGGGAAGAACATCTGCAACATCTGGAGAGGGTGTTGGAGTGGCTTCAGTCTTCTAGCTAGACTATAAATCCATCAAAGTGTGTGTTTGCCAAAGCTGAAACTCAATATCTGGGATTTGTAATTGGAAATGGAGTGATAAAGCCTCAAGTGGATAAAGTGGCTGCCACTGAGTCCTGCCCCCTGCCAGAGACAAGAAAGCAACTAGATCCTTCTTGGGTATGGCAGGGTTCTATCACCGCTTTATCCTCATTTCTCTGCAGGGCAGCTGCCTCTGACAGATTTGACAGGTTCCCGGAGCCCAAACAAAATCCACTGACTGAGGAGGGCAGAAGCAGCTTTTCAGGACCTGCAACAATCACTCAGTAAGAGCCCAGTTTTGCATAGCCCTGAGTTTGATAAACAATTTGTTCTGCAGACTGATGCCTCGGAAAGAGGTTTGGGAGCAGTTCTGTTGCAGGGACCACTGGAGAGCGCCACCCAGCTGCCTTCATCAGCCGCAAGTTGTTTCCAAAGGGAAGTGCGAGATTCAACAGTGGAGAAGGAGGCACTGGCCATCAAGTGGGCCCTGGATTCCTTCAAATATTATCTGCTTGGACGGGAGTTCATGTTGGAAACGGACCACAAAGCTCTTCAATGGATTGAGAAGATGAAAGATACAAATGGGAGGATCATAGACAGGTACCTCGCAATCCAGCCATTCCGGTTCACGGTCAGCCACATTCCCGGCAAGGACAACTGCATTGCGGACTGTCTCCTCTCGCTGCTCCCCAGCGAGATTTCTGAAGAGGGAGTGTGTGATGGCTGCTGCTGCTACAGCCACACAGATGTGGTAATCAAAACACTACACCAGTATTTTTGTTTCTTTACATAGGATTAATTTACAGAGCCATTTCATTATTTAGTTTATGACAACACTGTAATCTAGAATTAGTGCGCACATTTTGGTTTACATTGTTTGTCATGATTTAATTTGTATTTCCTTTTGAGTTTTGCAGTTGCTCCAGTCCCTTGGCTGAGAACCAGCAGGTGGCCAAGGGGCTGAGTTGATTGGGGATCATACCACATCAGTGCACATGGGAGGGGAAATGGGTTTTTGTTTCATTTAGTTTAGTTAGGTCTTGTATGTCTTACCCCTTGTGTTTCTTCTGTGGGCTGATCAGCCACTATTTAAGTTCCCCTTTTGTCTCATTGTGTTAGGTCAGTTTGTTTGAGTTAGTCTTGTTTTGGGTGCCACTAAGTTTTTGTTATTTTGACCTCTTTTACGGGCCCATTCTTTGATTCACTTTATTACTTTTGTGGGTTAAATAAAAAAACCCTATTTTTGAACTTTACCCTGTGCCTGGCTGTCCTTTACTGCTCGGT
>JALJCO010006618.1:5000-35465 GCA_023101725.1 Atherinomorus stipes
CAGTTGCTTTTAGCTGCAGGCGGGGTTTTCTCACTCCTCGTCTCTCTGCACTGCTCTGCACAGAGACATAAAACAAGCGCACCTAGTTCGTACATCACGTGTGCTACGTGCTACGTCATGTTCCCGGCAGTAGCAGCTTCTGTAGCAGAGCTCAGGTAGCTGCAGCAGAGCGACTTATAAAGAAAAGGAGGAAGAAAAATAGTCCAGGATCCATCATCTGGTGGTGGTTTGGATACCGGAGAGAGGAAGCTGACCAAATAACTGTCACATGAAAATTATTTTACAAAAACATCATAAGAGGTGGGAGCAGGGCTGCAGACTAACTTCCAGCACTGGTTTCACTGGTGCGCCTAACTTCTTCATTTGGGTGCACCAGTAAAAAGTTCAGGTGCACCACATGGTTTCCAGCTTCGCTGTCAGCAGCTCATTTTAATCCAGTTTCAGGATTTTCTCTGGATCATTTTACATCGATGGTTATTGAAGTTATTGTGAACAATAATGAGGTTTAGAAAACTGCTCGTCTTTAATGTCGTCAGTAGAAAACAAAACATTTTAGGAGGAAAACAAACCTTAAAGGTCCAGCTTCACTGAGCTTCATCTAAATAAACATTTCAAACTCTGAAATGTCTCATGAGGCTGTGAAGCTTCAGGAAAACTGTTTATTTCAGATAAACAGCAGCGTCTCATATTCATAGTTTAGTCAAACACAATAATTATTTTCTACAGATCTCCTCCAGGAGCCTCCAGGTGTCTGATGGAACTGGTCTGGTTTCTGCTCTTTGATTCTCACTCTGATGCTTCAACAGGAAATTATGAAGCTCTTTCACATCCCAGAGCTCATTAAAGGTGGATTATTATTCGATGATGTCACACAGATGGAGGCTGCAGCGTCATGATGCACCAACTCTCATCCGGTTTTCTGCTTCATGTCGCTCCTGAAGCAGAAAAACCTCTTAAATTCATAAAGATAGTTGATGACGACCACATATGAGCATATTCCACGTTCTACAGCTGATTCTGTTCCCGCGGGTCTCCTCTGTGTCGTTCTTCACCGCAGTCTAACATCCACCCGCTGGTCTTACTTTCAGACTAACGTGCATCACAGCGTTCACGTGTTCATGGTGGATCAGAGCCAGTTAGAGATGCAGACTCGTCCTTTCAGAGGGATTTAATCTCAGTGTTATTCTCTGAGCTCCGTTAGGAGGAAATAAACACCGAACACGTGGAGAAACTTTCACCTACACCTGAGATATGTTAGGCACACCGGTGCAACCAAGAAGAAAGGTTAGGTGCACTGAGCAAATCTTTGGTCGCAAAGGGGAAGAGACAGTGGCTCAAGTGGTAGACCAGGTCGGCCAATGATTGAAAGATTGGTGGTTCAAATCCGGATCCCCCAGCCATATGACATTGTGTCCTTGGGCAAGACACCTAAGCCTCCTTGCCTCCAGTGGGGGCACCACTGGTGTATGAATGGCCCAGTGGTGGTGGGAGGGGGAGATCATTGTGAAATGGCTGCCACACTTCTGTCAGTCTGTCCCAGGACAGCTGTGGCTACATATGTAGCTTACCGTCACCACGTATGAATGTAGCTACATACGTAGCTTGCCGTCACCACGTATGAATGTGGCTACATACGTAACTTACCGTCACCACGTATGAGTGAGGCTACATACGTAGCTTGCCGTCACCACGTATGAATGAGGCTACATATGTAGCTTACCGTCACCACGTATGAGTGAGGCTACATACGTAGCTTACCGTCACCACGTATGAGTGAGGCTACATACGTAGCTTACCATCACCACGTATGAGTGAGGCTACATACGTAACTTACCGTCACCACGTATGAGTGAGGCTACATACGTAGCTTGCCGTCACCACGTATGAATGAGGCTACATATGTAGCTTACCGTCACCACGTATGAATGAGGCTACATATGTAGCTTACCGTCACCACGTATGAATGAGGCTACATACATAGCTTACCGTCACCACGTATGAGTGAGGCTACATACGTAGCTTACCGTCACCACGTATGAGTGAGGCTACATACGTAGCTTAGCATCACCACGTATGACAGGCTACATACGTAGCTTAGCATCACCACGTATGAATGAGGCTACATACGTGGCTTACCGTCACCACGTATGAATGAGGCGACATACGTAGCTTACCGTCACCACGTATGAATGTGGCTACATACGTAGCTTACCGTCACCACGTATGAATAAGGTTACATACGTTGCTTACCGTCAGCACGTATGAATGTGGCTACATACGTAGCTTACCGTCACCACGATTGAATGTGGCTACATAAGTAGCTTACCGTCACCACGTATGAATGTGGCCACATACGTGGCTTACCGTCACCACGTATGAATGAGGCTACATACGTAGCTTACCGCCTCAACGTATGAATGTGGCCACATTCGTAGCTTACCGTCACCACGTATGAATGTAGCTACATACGTAGCTTGCCGTCACCAAGTATGAATATGGCTACATACGTAGCTTAGCATCACCACGTATGATTGAGGCTACATACGTAGCTTAGCATCACCACGTATGAATGAGGCTACATACGTGGCTTACCGTCACCACGTATGAATGAGGCGGCAAACGTAGCTTACCATCACCACGTATGGATGTGGCTACATACGTAGCTTACCGTCACCACGTATGAATAAGGTTACATACGTTGCTTACCGTCACCACGTATGAATGTGGCTACATACGTAGCTTACCGTCACCACGATTGAATGTGGCTACATACGTAGCTTTACCGTCTATACGTATGAATGAGGCTACATACGTAGCTTACCATCACTAAGTATGAATGAGGCTACATACGTAGCTTACCGTCACCACATATGACTGAGGCTACATACGTAGCTTACCGCCTCAACGTATGAATGTGGCCACATTCGTAGCTTACCGTCACCACGTATGAATGTGGCTACATACGTAGCTTACCGTCACCACGATTGAATGTGGCTACATACGTAGCTTACCGTCACCACGTATGAATGTGGCCACATACGTGGCTTACCGTTACCACGTATGAATGAGGCTACATATGTAGCTTACCGTCATCACGTCTGAATGAGGATACATACGTAGCTTACCGTCACCACGTATGACTGAGGCAACATACGTAGCTTTCCGTCACCACGTATGAATGTGGCCACATACGTAGCTTTCCGTCACCACGTATAAATGTGGCTACATACGTAGCTTAGCGTCACCACGTATAAATGTGGCTACATACGTAGCTTAGCATCACCACGTATGAATGAGGCTACATGCGTAGCTTACCGTCAGCATGTATGAATTAGAATACATACGTAGCTTACCGTCACCACGTATGAATGAGGCTACATACGTAGCTTACCGTCACCACGTACAAATGAGGCTACATACGTAGCTTACCGTCACCACGTATGAATGTGGCCACATATGTAGCTTACCGTCACCACGTATGAATGTGGCCACATATGTAGCTTACCGTCACCACGTATGAATGTGGCTGCAGATGTAAATTACCGTTACCACGTATGAATGTGGCTACATACGTAGGTTATCATCACCACATATGAATGTAGCTACATACGTAGCTTACCGTCACCACGTATGAGTGAGGCTACATACGTAGCTTACAGTCACCACAAATGAATGAGGCTACATACGTAGCTTACCCTCACCACGTATGCTTACCGTCACCACGTATGAATGTGGCTACATACGTGGCTTACCATCACCACGTATGAATGAGAGGCTTCATACGTAGCTTACCGTCACCACGTATGAATGTGGCTACATATGTAGCTTACCGTCAACACGTATGAATGAGGCTACATACGTAGCTTTCCGTCACCACGTATAAATGTGGCTACATACGTAGCTTTCCGTCACCACGTATATATGTGGCTACATACGTGGCTTACCGTCACCACGTATGAATGAGGCTACATACGTAGCTTACCGTCACCACGTATGAATGAGAGACTACATTCGTAGCTTACCGTCACCACGTATGAATGTGGCTACATACGTAGCTTACCGTCACCACATATGACTGAGGCTACATACGTAGCTTACCGTCACCACGTATGAATGAGGCTACATTTGTAGCTTACCGCCACAATGTATGAATGTGGCCACATGCGTAGCTTTCCATCACCATGTATGAATGTGGCTACATACATAGCTTACCGTCACCACGTATGAGTGAGGCTACATACGTAGCTTTCCGTCACCACGTATGAGTGAGGCTACATACGTAGCTTAGCATCACCACGTATGACAGGCTACATACGTAGCTTAGCATCACCACGTATGAATGAGGCTACATACGTGGCTTACCGTCACCACGTATGAATGAGGCGACATACGTAGCTTACCGTCACCACGTATGAATGTGGCTACATACGTAGCTTACCGTCACCACGTATGAATAAGGTTACATACGTTGCTTACCGTCAGCACGTATGAATGTGGCTACATACGTAGCTTACCGTCACCACGATTGAATGTGGCTACATAAGTAGCTTACCGTCACCACGTATGAATGTGGCCACATACGTGGCTTACCGTCCACCACGTATGAATGAGGCTACATACGTAGCTTACCGCCTCAACGTATGAATGTGGCCACATTCGTAGCTTACCGTCACCACGTATGAATGTAGCTACATACGTAGCTTGCCGTCACCAAGTATGAATATGGCTACATACGTAGCTTAGCATCACCACGTATGATTGAGGCTACATACGTAGCTTAGCATCACCACGTATGAATGAGGCTACATACGTGGCTTACCGTCACCACGTATGAATGAGGCGACAAACGTAGCTTACCATCACCACGTATGAATGTGGCTACATACGTAGCTTACCGTCACCACGTATGAATAAGGTTACATACGTTGCTTACCGTCACCACGTATGAATGTGGCTACATACGTAGCTTACCGTCACCACGATTGAATGTGGCTACATACGTAGCTTACCGTCACCACGTATGAATGTGGCCACATACGTAGCTTACCGTCACCACGTATGAATGAGGCTACATACGTAGCTTACCGTCTATACGTATGAATGAGGCTACATACGTAGCTTACCGTCACCACGATTGAATGAGGCTACATACGTAGCTTACCGTCTATACGTATGAATGAGGCTACTTACGTAGCTTACCATCACTAAGTATGAATGAGGCTACATACGTAGCTTACCGTCACCACATATGACTGAAGCTACATACGTAGCTTACCGCCTCAACGTATGAATGTGGCCACATTCGTAGCTTACCGTCACCACGTATGAATGTGGCTACATACGTAGCTTACCGTCACCACGATTGAATGTGGCTACATACGTAGCTTACCGTCACCACGCATGAATGTGGCCACATACGTGGCTTACCGTTACCACGTATGAATGAGGCTACATATGTAGCTTACCGTCATCACGTCTGAATGAGGATACATACGTAGCTTTACCGTCACCACGTATGACTGAGGCAACATACGTAGCTTTCCGTCACCACGTATGAATGTGGCCACATACGTAGCTTTCCGTCACCACGTATAAATGTGGCTACATACGTAGCTTAGCATCACCACGTATAAATGTGGCTACATACGTAGCTTAGCATCACCACGTATGAATGAGGCTACATACGTAGCTTACCGTCAGCATGTATGAATTAGAATACATACGTAGCTTACCGTCACCACGTATGAATGAGGCTACATACGTAGCTTACCGTCACCACGTACAAATGAGGCTACATACGTAGCTTACCGTCACCACGTATGAATGTGGCCACATATGTAGCTTACCGTCACCACGTATGAATGTGGCCACATATGTAGCTTACCGTCACCACGTATGAATGTGGCTACAGATGTAAATTACCGTTACCACGTATGAATGTGGCTACATACGTAGGTTATCATCACCACATATGAATGTAGCTACATACGTAGCTTACCGTCACCACGTATGAGTGAGGCTACATACGTAGCTTACAGTCACCACAAATGAATGAGGCTACATACGTAGCTTACCCTCACCACGTATGCTTACCGTCACCACGTATGAATGTGGCTACATACGTGGCTTACCATCACCACGTATGAATGAGAGGCTTCATACGTAGCTTACCGTCACCACGTATGAATGTGGCTACATATGTAGCTTACCGTCAACACGTATGAATGAGGCTACATACGTAGCTTTCCGTCACCACGTATAAATGTGGCTACATACGTAGCTTTCCGTCGCCACGTATATATGTGGCTACATACGTGGCTTACCGTCACCACGTATGAATGAGGCTACATACGTAGCTTACCGTCACCACGTATGAATGAGAGACTACATTCGTAGCTTACCGTCACCACGTATGAATGTGGCTACATACGTGGCTTACCGTCACCACATATGACTGAGGCTACATACGTAGCTTACCATCACCACGTATGAATGAGGCTACATTTGTAGCTTACCGCCACAATGTATGAATGTGGCCACATACGTAGCTTTCCATCACCATGTATGAATGTGGCTACATACGTAGCTTATTGTCACCTCGTATGAATGTGGCCACATACATAGTTTCCGTCACCACATATAACTGAGGCTACATACGTAGCTTAGCATCACCATGTATGAATGAGGCTACATATGTGGCTTTCCGTCACCACGTATGAATGAGGCTACATACGTAGCTTACCGTCACCACGTATGAATGAGGCTACATATGTAGCTTACCATCACCACGTATAAATGTGGCTACATACGTAGCTTAGCATCACCATGTATGAATGTGGCTACATACGTGGCTTACCGTCACCACGTATGAATGAGGCTACATACGTAGCTTACCGTCACCACGTATGAATGAGGCTACAAACGTGGTTTACCATCACCACGTATGAATGAGAGGCTACATTCGTAGCTTACCGTCACCACGTATGAATGTGGCTACATACGTAGCTTACCGTCACCACATATGACTGAGGCTACATACTTAGCTTACCGTCACCACGTATGAATGTGGCTACATACGTAGCTTACCGCCACAATGTATGAATGTGGCCACATACGTAGCTTTCCATCACCATGTATGAATGTGGCTACATACGTAGCTTATTGTCACCTCGTATGAATGTGGCCACATACATAGTTTCCGTCACCACGTATAAATGAGGCTACATACGTAGCTTAGCATCACCATGTATGAATGAGGCTACATACGTGGCTTACCGTCACCATGTATGAATGAGGCTTTATACGTAGCTTACCGTCACCATGTATGAATGAGGCTACATATGTAGCTTACCATCACCACGTATGACTGAGGCTACAAACGTAGCTTTCCGTCACCACGTATGAATGAGTCTACATACGTAGCTTACCGTCACCACGTATGAATGAGGCTACATACGTAGCTTTCCGTCACCACGTAAAAATGTGGCTACATACGTAGCAAAGCATCCCCACGTATGAATGAGGCTACATATGTAGCTTACCGTCACCACGTATGAATGTGGCCACATACGTAGCTTTCCGTCACCACGTATAAATGTGGCTACATACGTAGCTTAGCATCACCACGTATGAATGAGGCTACATACGTAGCTTACCGTCACCACGTATGAATGAGGCTACATACGTAGCTTACCGTCACCACATATGAATGTGGCCACATACGTAGCTTTCCGTCACCACGTATAAATGTGGCTACATACGTAGCTTAGCATCACCACGTATGAATGAGGCTACATACGTGGCTCACCGTCACCACCTATGAATGAGCCTACATGCGTAGCTTACCGTCACCACATATGAATGAGGCTACATACGTGGCTTACCATCACCACGTATGAATGAGAGGCTACATTCGTAGCTCACCGTCACCACGTATGAATGTGGCTACATACGTAGCTTACCGTCACCACATATGACTGAGGCTACATACGTAGCTTACCGTCACCACGTATGAATGAGGTTACATACGTAGCTTACCGCATCAATGTATGAATGTGGCCACATACGTAGCTTTCCATCACCATGTATGAATGTGGCTACATACGTAGCTTATTGTCACCACGTATGAATGTGGCCACATACATAGTTTCCGTCACCCCGTATAAATGAGGCTACATACGTAGCTTAGCATCACCATGTATGAATGAGGCTACATACGTGGCTTACCGTCACCACGTATGAATGAGGCTACATAAGTAGCTTACCGTCACCACGTATGACTGAGGCTACATATGTAGCTTCCCGTCACCACGTATGACTGAGGCTACATACGTAGCTTACCGTCACCACGTATGAATGAGGCTACATATGTAGCTTACCATCACCACGTATGCTAACCGTCACCACGTATGACTGAGGCTACATACATAGCTTACCGTCACCACGTATGAATGAGGCTACATACGTAGCTTACCATCACCACGTATGACTGAGGCTACATACGTAGCTTACCGTCACCACGTATGAATGAGGCTACATATGTAGCTTACCATCACCACGTATGAATGAGGCTACATACGTAGCTTAGCATCACCACGTATGACTGAGGCTACATACGTAGCTTACCGTCACCACGTATGAATGAGGCTACATATGTAGCTTACCATCACCACGTATGCTTACCGTCCCCACGTATGACTGAGGCTACATACGTAGCTTACCGTCACCACGTATGAATGAGGCTACATATGTAGCTTACCATCACCACGTATGACTGAGGCTACATACGTAGCTTGCCGTCACCACGTATGAATGAGGCCACATACGGAGCTTTCCGTCACCACGTATAAATGTGGCTACATACGTAGCTTAGCATCACCACGTATGAATGAGGCCACATACGTAGCTTAGCGTCACCACGTATGAATGAGGCTACAAACGTGGTTTACCATCACCACGTATGAATGAGAGGCTACATTCGTAGCTTACCGTCACCACGTATGAATGTGGCTACATACGTAGCTTACCGTCACCACATATGACTGAGGCTACATACTTAGCTTACCGTCACCACGTATGAATGAGGCTACATACGTAGCTTACCGCCACAATGTATGAATCTGGCCACATACGTAGCTTTCCATCACCATGTATGAATGTGGCAACATACGTAGCTTATTGTCACCTCGTATGAATGTGGCCACATACATAGTTTCCGTCACCACGTATAAATGAGGCTACATACGTAGCTTAGCATCACCATGTATGAATGAGGCTACATACGTAGCTTACCGTCACCACGTATGAATGAGGCTTTATACGTAGCTTACCGTCACCATGTATGAATGAGGCTACATATGTAGCTTACCATCACCACGTATGACTGAGGCTACAAACGTAGCTTTCCGTCACCACGTATGAATGAGTCTACATACGTAGCTTACCGTCACCACGTATGAATGAGGCTACATACGTAGCTTTCCGTCACCACGTAAAAATGTGGCTACATACGTAGCAAAGCATCCCCACGTATGAATGAGGCTACATATGTAGCTTACCGTCACCACGTATGAATGTGGCCACATACGTAGCTTTCCGTCACCACGTATAAATGTGGCTACATACGTAGCTTAGCATCACCACGTATGAATGAGGCTACATACGTGGCTTACCGTCACCACGTATGAATGAGGCTACATACGTAGCTTACCGTCACCACATATGAATGTGGCCACATACGTAGCTTTCCGTCACCACGTATAAATGTGGCTACATACGTAGCTTAGCATCACCACGTATGAATGAGGCTACATACGTGGCTCACCGTCACCACCTATGAATGAGCCTACATGCGTAGCTTACCGTCACCACATATGAATGAGGCTACATACGTGGCTTACCATCACCACGTATGAATGAGAGGCTACATTCGTAGCTCACCGTCACCACGTATGAATGTGGCTACATACGTAGCTTACCGTCACCACATATGACTGAGGCTACATACGTAGCTTACCGTCACCACGTATGAATGAGGTTACATACGTAGCTTACCGCATCAATGTATGAATGTGGCCACATACGTAGCTTTCCATCACCATGTATGAATGTGGCTACATACGTAGCTTATTGTCACCACGTATGAATGTGGCCACATACATAGTTTCCGTCACCCCGTATAAATGAGGCTACATACGTAGCTTAGCATCACCATGTATGAATGAGGCTACATACGTGGCTTACCGTCACCACGTATGAATGAGGCTACATAAGTAGCTTACCGTCACCACGTATGACTGAGGCTACATATGTAGCTTCCCGTCACCACGTATGACTGAGGCTACATACGTAGCTTACCGTCACCACGTATGAATGAGGCTACATATGTAGCTTACCATCACCACGTATGCTAACCGTCACCACGTATGACTGAGGCTACATACATAGCTTACCGTCACCACGTATGAATGACGCTACATACGTAGCTTTCCATCACCACGTATGACTGAGGCTACATACGTAGCTTACCGTCACCACGTATGAATGAGGCTACATATGTAGCTTACCATCACCACGTATGAATGAGGCTACATATGTAGCTTACCATCACCACGTATGACTGAGGCTACATACGTAGCTTACCGTCACCACGTATGAATGAGGCTACATATGTAGCTTACCATCACCACGTATGCTTACCGTCCCCACGTATGACTGAGGCTACATACGTAGCTTACCGTCACCACGTATGAATGAGGCTACATATGTAGCTTACCATCACCACGTATGACTGAGGCTACATACGTAGCTTGCCGTCACCACGTATGAATGAGGCCACATACGGAGCTTTCCGTCACCACGTATAAATGTGGCTACATACGTAGCTTACCATCACCACGTATGGATGAGGCTACATACGTAGCTTACCGTCACCACGTATGAATGAGGCTACATACGTAGATTACCATCACCACGTATGAATGAGGCCACATACGTAGCTTACCGTCACCACGTATGAATGAGGCTACATACGTAGATTACCATCACCACGTATGAATGAGGCCACATACGTAGCTTACCGTCACCACGTATGAATGAGGCTACATGCGTAGCTTACCGTCACCACGTATGAATGTGGCCACATACGTCGCTTACCATCACCACGTATGAATGTGGAATGAAAGAATAATGGATCTACTGTGAAGCTTTGAATGCCCTGCAAGGAAAGGCACAATATAAATCCAGTGTTTCCCCTAGAATTTTTTTCAGGCCTGGTGGTCCTGATAAATTTCAGCTCCTAAAGGCCAATACTGACAACTGATAACAGAAAACACACATACATACCTAATCATTTCATGTGACCTGCAAAATACAGCAATAACAAACATTTAAGCCTTTACTGAATTTACTGAATGGCATCACTTAGTTGAAATCATTAGGCTCAATCTGGCTAATCAAAGTTGCATTTAGGTGACCAGATTTCATCTAATTGTAGAACAAAGACTACATAAGTGTGGGACAATAAGTAATAATTCATACTTTCTCATTAAAGAAGGAAAAAAAAACAATGAACTGTCGGTAAAATAAGCTGAAACTGACAGGTAATAAATAAATAAAAATTCTATGAAAATCATGATATTGATCTTAAATTGTGATTCAACAGAAATATTAAAGGTGCCATGACATCAAATGTCACTTTTCTGGGGTTTTGGGTGTATAATATGATCTGTTGTGCACTGATGAGGTCATGTGAATGTCCAGAGTGAGAATCAAAGTTCCTGTTTATGGTCTGTCAGCTTTGTCTCTCTGCTCAGAAACAGTTGAATCAGACAGCAGGCTATCATTCTACGTAATTCTATCATTCTACGTAATTTAATTGCTCCAATAAGAGCACACTATCAAGTAAACAGCCCCCCCCCTAACGGTTTATGCACCGTCCGCTCCCCCCCCCTCCCTGTCTGATTCAGCTGCATGTATGGAGCTAGTAGTAACTTCTCTGCAGTCAGGTCTGGGTTTTCAAACAAATGGATTTAAAAGCAAACTTGTGCAGCAGCACTGAGGGAGGGGGCCACAACCTTGTCATTACCTGTAAGTCTATTTATTTTCTAAATGCTGTCTTGTCTGATAAACGTAGCTCTCACTATCTGAAGTGCCCATGTTGCTAGCAGTTAGCCTTTAGCAAACTCCGACCGCCGCTTGACCTAGATTCTCCAAATAAGGTCATAGCGAAATAAGGTGTAGCCAATCAAAATGAAGTCAACGTGGTCTCCGGGTAAAGCTCCATATCATCACCGGACCCAACTGTATTACTGAGGAAGTGAGGTCTGGCGTTTCAAAAAAATACTCCGCTGTAAAAAATGCCGTTTTTTTCTTTGGAGTATTTACATATAAAGTAATGCCAACAACACAAACTAGTTTTTAACTGCTATGTCATCACTCCTTTAAAAACAAACTTTTTTATGATTAGTTTTTTTTTGTTTCCTGTCATTTTAATTACTAAAGTCAATATAGACGATTATTTAATGGGAGGGTATGAAGTGTCATGGATTCTATTGCTCCTATTAAGGTGAAGGTTATCTCTGGAAGGAAAAATTCTCCATGGAGAAATTCCACACTGCTGAGAACTGGAAAGAGAGTGTCGGAAAGCTGAGCGCAGATGGAGAAAAACAAAACTACAGGTTCATTATGACATCTATAAAGAGAAACTTCACTTTTATAATTTACAGCTGAGGAATGCAAGGAATTCGTATTTTTCTGACATCATCACTAAAAACGGTCATAATGCTCGGGCCTTATTTGCTACAGTCGACAGGCTAACAAACCCTCCTGTGTCAGTAGCACCTGAATTTTAGTCCACCAAAGCCTGCAATGACTTTGCCAAATTTTTCACAGACAAAATCCAAATTATTAGACAAGCTGTTGGTTCATCAACAGCAGGTTCAGGTCTTGTATCGTGTCCACCAAGTCTAAACACCATGACACAGTTTTATCCCATTACTAGCAAAGAACTGGAGGACATCTTGCATCAACTGAACTCCTCCTCTTGCTGTTTGGACATCCTGCCCACTGGTTTTTTAAAAAGGTCTCAAAGACCTTGGAGTCAGATCTGCTTCAGATTGTGAACTCCTCTCTAACGTCAGGTGTTTTCCCAGAGTCACTGAAAACAGCTGTGATCAAACCTCTGCTAAAAAAGGATAATCTAGACAAGACACAGATGAGCAGCTACAGGCCGATCTCCAATCTTCCATTTTTAAGTAAGATCATTGAAAAAGCAGCCTTTCACCAGCTAAATGACTTTTTAAGAGAAAACAACCGTTATGATGTCTTCCAGTCAGGTTTTAGACAGCACCACAGCACCGAGACTGCTCTGACCAAAGTCATGAATGACATATGTCTGAATACTGACACTGGAAAAATGTCAGTGTTGGTTTTACTGGATCTCAGTGCTGCATTTGATACAGTTGACCACATTATATTACTCCAATGACTGGAGAAGTGGGTGGGTCTCTCTAGTTCTGTACTAAACTGGTTCAAAACATACTTGGAGAACAGGAAGTACTTTGTGTCAGTAGGTAATTTTACATCTGAGCAGACAAAAATGACCTGTGGAGTTCCCCAGGGCTCTATCCTGGGGCCTCTTCTGTTTAACATCTACATGCTCCCACTGGCCCAGGTTATAAAGAACAACAATATTAGTTACTATAGCTACGCAGATGACACACAGCTATATATTACAGTGTCACCAGGAGACCGGGGCCCTGTACAGGCTCTTGGTAAATGTATTGATGAGATTAATGACTGGATGTGCCTCAACTTTCTTCAGCTGAACAAAAACAAAACTGAGGTGATTGTTTTTGGAGCCAAAGAGAAACGACAGCAGGTTGTCACAGAACTTCAGTCCATACACCTAAAAACCACCAATCAGGCCAGAAATCTGGGTGTAGTGATGGACTCAGACCTAAAACCACCGATCAGGCCAGAAATCTGGGTGTAGTGATGGACTCAGACCTAAACTTTGAAAAACACATGAAAACTGTCACTAAATCAGCCGACCATCACCTGAAGAACATCTCAAGTATAAAAGATCTGATGTCTCAGGAGAATCTGGAAAAACTAGTCCATCATTCATCTTCAGACGGCTTAACTACTGTAACAGCGTCTTTACTGGTCTACCTAAAAAATCAGTTAAACAGTTGCAGCTCATTCAGAAAACTTTGCTGCCAGAGTTCTCACAAAGACCAGAAAAGTGGACCACATCAGTCCAGTTCTGAGGTCTTTACACTGGCTGCCGGTCCATCAGAGAATAGACTTTAAAGTTCTGCTGCTGGTCTATAAAGCTCTGAATGGTTTAGGCCCAAAATACATCAGTGACCTCTGACCCAGTATGAACCTACTAGACCCCTCAGGTCATCTGGATCCGGTCTTTTATCAGTTCCCAGAGTCAGAACCAGACATGGAGAAGCTGCGTTCAGCTTCTATGCTCCACATGTCTGGATCAAACTCCCAGAAAGTCTCAGATCAGCTGAAACACTTAGTTTATTCAAATCAAGGCTGAAGACCCACCTGTTCTCAGCTGCATTTACGTAGATTTTATTCAAAAGTTAAAATCCGCACGTCTCTATATTCTCTCTTTTTAATCTTAAATGCTTTTCATTTTGAATCATGCTTCTAATCGTTTTTTCTCTCCCTTTTGTTTATAATGTTTTATGTAAAGCACTTTGAATTGTTCTGTACATGAAATGTGCTATACAAATAAACTTGCCTTGCCTTGCCTAAGAAGGTACTTTATTTTGTTTTAAAATGACATGATGTTTCTGCGCTGCTAAAATCAGCAGATATTAATACTGTATGAACAGTAATATTAAACAGAAACATCTCACTGATGTGATTATATGCAGCAAAGCATTAATTCAAGACTAAGGTAAAATATCCATATATATATTGTGTCTCGTAACATGTCATAAAAATATCGGGATATTACTAAAGGCTACAGTATCTCACCCAGCCCTGTTTGTCAGCACACTAGAAACAAAAAAATGCTGACCAGAGTGATAAGGCTAGAGACCATGCTCACTGGACCACTGTCACTAAACCACAAGAGGACCATGGTGACCAGCAGCATTATGGGTAATGTAGTTTTACACACTCACCTGACACGAAGTAAAACCTGAAATGATATAAAACACCAGCAGAGACGATCAGAACCAGGACCAGGAGACCCAGGAGAGCTTTGGACCAGAATGGAAGTCTTTCTGTTAAGAAACATGAAAAAGATGATGACCTCTGACCTGCTCCCCCTGACCTCTGACCTGTACCTACAGCAGGTGGTACTGACCTCTGACCTGTACCTACAGCAGGTGGTACTGACCTCTGACCTGTACCTACAGCAGGTGATACTGACCTCTGACCTGTACCTAAAGCAGGTGATACTGACCTCTGACCTGTACCTACAGCAGGTGTTACTGACCTCTGACCTGTACCTACAGCAGGTGTTACTGACCTCTGACCTGTACCTAAAGCAGGTGTTACTGACCTCTGACCTGTACCTACAGCAGGTGAAACTGACCTCTGACCTGTACCTACAGCAGGTGATACTGACCTCTGACCTGTATCTACAGCAGGTGATACTGACCTCTGACCTCTGACCTGTACCTACAGCAGGTGGTACTGACCTCTGACCTGTACCTACAGCAGGTGTTACTGACCTCTGACCTGTACCTACAGCAGGTGTTACTGACCTCTGACCTGTATCTACAGCAGGTGATACTGATCTCTGACCTGTACCTACAGCAGGTGTTACTGACCTCTGACCTGTACCTACAGCAGGTGTTACTGACCTCTGACCTGTACCTACAGCAGGTGGTACTGACCTCTGACCTGTACCTACAGCAGGTGTTACTGACCTCTGACCTGTACCTACAGCAGGTGGTACTGACCTCTGACCTGTACCTAAAGCAGGTGGTACTGACCTCTGACCTGTACCTACAGCAGGTGGTACTGACCTCTGACCTCTGACCTGTACCTACAGCAGGTGTTACTGACCTCTGACCTGTACCTACAGCAGGTGGTACTGACCTCTGACCTGTACCTACAGCAGGTGGTACTGACCTCTGACCTGTACCTACAGCAGGTGGTACTGACCTCTGACCTGTACCTAAAGCAGGTGATACTGACCTCTGACCTGAACCTACAGCAGGTGGTACTGACCTCTGACCTGTACCTACAGCAGGTGATACTGACCTCTGACCTGTACCTACAGCAGGTGTTCCTGACCTCTGAACTGTACCTACAGCAGGTGGTACTGACCTCTGACCTGTACCTACAGCAGGTGGTACTGACCTCTGACCTCTGACCTGTACCTACAGCAGGTGTTACTGACCTCTGACCTGTACCTACAGCAGGTGGTACTGACCTCTGACCTGTACCTACAGCAGGTGGTACTGACCTCTGACCTGTATCTACAACAGGTGGTACTGACCTCTGACCTGTACCTACAGCAGTTGGTACTGACCTCTGACCTGTACCTACAGCAGGTGGTACTGACCTCTGACCTGTACCTACAGCAGGTGGTACAGACCTCTGACCTCTGACCTGTACCTACAGCAGGTGGTACTGACCTCTGACCAGCAGCTGGACATCTGTCACGTTTCGTGTTTTACTGAAGTATGTGACGCTGCAGGTGTAGGTCCCGCTGTCTGACGGCTGCAGGTCGGTCAGTTTCAGACTGAGGTCTCCAGTATCCAGAGCGTTCTTCTTCATGGATGTTCTGCCTCTGTAGTTCTGGTTCTGGTCCTCCAGGACGTCTGCTTTAGGCTTACGATGGTGGACGGTTGGAGGACTGAGGTCGTAGCGGCTCCATTTCACTATGGGGTCGTCCACGTCATAGGTGGAAAACCTACAGGACAGCTGGACAAAGCGTTTCCCCTCATACACGTCCACCTCTGAGACCTGCTGGGACACTGAGGACACACAGAGAGGACAAAGTGAGAACACAAACAGAAACCGTTGGTCCCAGATACATAAGATCCCATGAGCCAGATTTCAGGGTTGTACATCTCTGCAACATCCTTACACTCAGCAGTCACTTTAAACGAGGACAATCTGCTGTTTATCAGAGGAGGGGACTTAAAGTGCTGATGACACGTTTTTGACATTTGCTCCGTGTTGTATCGACCAAAACGTTGTTCATGATGATCTATGTCACAGAAACAAGCGCGCCTGCATAAATGAGTTATTAGAAAAAATGGCTGCATTTCAGCATATGACCAGACTGTGGCGCTGTTCGCAGAAACCGGACATGATGTCTGCCATAGAACGTTCTCAGCTCATTTAACATTGAAGTCAATGGCTTCATTGTGGTTTTTAAGTTCCTTTTCCAGTTTTACAGACAAACTTTTTGGGGGAGTGTTACGAAGTGCAAGTGCTGGTCTCACTGCACCCGCCCTGACCCGGGTGATCTTTAGCGTCTCCACCACTCCACCTCCTGGGGACGGGGTTCAGACGTCACCGATGAGAGAAAATATGCAGTCGTACCATTGATTGGTGGGGTTTTTATTGTGACTGATGCTCCCCAACTAGTGTTGGTGCCACCACAGGTTTCTCTTGTGACTCATATTTACATCATTTACATATCTCTGTTCAGCGATCGCTCCTGCACAACCCAGCATAGCTCTCTTTTTTTCTCCCGATTCTCAGACCACTACTTCCCTATATCAATTAAGCTCCTCCCCCCAACTCGATCTATTCCAGTGGGTTAATTACCCACATCAGACACACCTGGGGTGGATACACACACATCACATTAAACCCATTGAAACATTGCCATGTCAATCACAATAACAAACATCTGCCCCAGATATCCTGGCCACATACCATCAATTCCTCCCTCATTTCCTTCCTTTTCTGTACAACTCTATCCAACCCAGAGACACACAAACAATACATGAAGATACAAACAGTAAACATACAACTCATTCTGGAAATACAGCCCTATCTGGTGTACACCCCTAATAGTCTGTGGATCAACGATGAGCTCAGGCAGAGGAAAAAGAGTGATGAGACAGAACTGTCACATCATCCAACCCTTCCCCTAGGTTAACACCGTGTGGTAACCTGGACAGATAGTCTGCAACTATATTGGTCTTTCCTGCTCTATGCCGTATGGTAAATCGGTATGGTTGTAAAGCAAGATACCACAGAGTGAGACGACTGTTTTTGTCCTTCATGGAGCTGATCCATGTCAGGGCACGATGGTCAGTCTCCAGATCAAATTCTCGGCCCAACAGATAATATCGGAGGCTCTCCAAAGCCCACTTAATGGCCAGCCCCTCCTTTTCAATGGTTGAATATCTGGTCTCTCTTGGTGCAAGCTTGTGGCTCAGGTACAGGATCAGGTGTTCAGCTCCCTCCTCTCCTTGAGCGAGAACAGCTCCGATACCAACAGCAGATGCATCTACTAGCACCAAGAACCGTTGGTTAAAGTCAGGGCTGCGCAAGACAGGGGATGAGCATAGACAGTTTTTCAGGGTGTCGAATGCTTGCTGGCACTCTGCACTCCAGGGAACTGGGTTTCTTATGTCCTTCATGGTGAGGGCGGTTAATGGGCGGGCAATAGTAGCAAACTGTGGCACGAAACGACGGTACCATCCTGCCAGGCCTAAGAATGACCAAACCTCTTTCTTTGTATGAGGGCGTGGACAGTTTCGGATGGCTTCCACTTTATCTAGCTGGGGTCGAACCTCCCCTCGCCCCAACTGATAGCCCAGATACTGCACCTCCTGCTTAGCCCACTCACATTTTGCGATGTTCAATGTAAGGCCAGCCTGCTGAATGGCTCCCAGGACTCTCTCCAGATGTTGCAGGTGATCAGTCTAGGATTGACTAAAGATAACAACATCGTCCAAGTAAGCCGCACTGCAGTCCTCACATCCTTGAAGCACTCGATCCATGAGCCGTTGGAATGTGGCTGGAGCTCCATGGAGTTCAAACGGCATCACGGTGAACTGGTAAAGTCCAGTAGGTGTCTGAAAAGCAGTGTAAGGCCGGCAGGATGGCTCCAGGGGCACCTGCCAATACCCTTTGCACAAATCCAATGTTGTGATGTACCTAGCCGATCCGATGCGTTCGAGTAGGTCGTCTTTCCGCGGCATAGGGTAGGCATCAAACTATGACAAAGCGTTCAGCTTCCTGAAGTCCATACATGGTCGTAATGATCCATCCTTCTTTGTTAGCAGCACCAGAGGGCTACACCATTCAGAGTTGGATGGCTCAATAACTCCCATGTCCAACATCATGATGATCTCTGCTTTCAGTTTCCCTACTAGCTGCTGTGGGACTCGATATGGTCGCTGCCGGAAGGGTTGATGAGTCTTTAGCCATATGACGTGTTGGGTCACAGAGGTTCTTCCCGGTCTAGCTCCAAACAGCTCTGGCACAGTCTGAAATACTTGTAGGACTTGGGCAGCTTGCTTTGATGACAGGTGAGTCAGTTCTGGTGTAGTTGGCGGGGTAATAATGTCCCAACCTTGATTTTCCTGCTCTGCAGTGGAACTCCACACCCCCAGGCCCATTGTGCTTGTCAGGCCTGGGGCCTCTTTCCACTCCTTAAGAAGATTGATGTGATAGGTCTGCTTTGACTTTCTCTTCTCCGGATGATGGACCTCATAAGAGACCGGTCCCATCTTTCGGGTGACAACATACGGTCCTTGCCACTTGGCCAGAAGCTTGCTAGTGGAGGAGGGGAGGAGTAATAACACCTTCTGTCCTGGCTGTAACTCTCGCTGCCTGGATTTCTTGTCATACCAGGTCTTTTGCGTTTGCTGTGCATCCCTCAGACTTCTCTCAGCCTCATCCTGGTTATCTGCCAGGCGCTCCCGCATTTCCATGATGAACTGGACCACCCCTTTCTCCTCCGTCTGACGATCTGATCCTTCCCAGCCTTTGTGGAGTAAATCTAGGGGGCCTTGAACGTCCCAGCCATACAGAAGCTCGAAGGGAGAAAACCCTGTGGAGGCTTGTGGTACTTCCCGATAAGCAAACAGTAAAAACGGTAACCACCGGTGCCAATCCCCTTCCAGTGTCTGCTACGAATTTTTGTAGCATCCGCTTCAGGGTCTGATTAAACTGTTCCACTAAACCATCAGTCTGTGGGTGGTATGGTGTGGTTTTTAGTGCTGTTATGCCCAGCTGGGCATGAAACTGTCGCATGAGTTGTGAGTAAAATTGGTACCCTGATCAGTGAGAATTTCATCAGGGATTCCAACCCGAGAAAACAGTTCCACTAAAGCATGAACAACCGCAGATGTTGTGACGGTACGCAAAGGGAAGGCTTCTGGGTAACGGGTAGCATAATCACAAATGACTAAGATGAAGTGATGACCTTGACTGCTTTTTGGCAGAGGTCCGACAATGTCCATAGCAACTCTTCGGAAAGGGGTAGTGATAACTGGAAGTGGATGTAGATGTGCCCATTCGGACTTATGGGGCGTGCACGTCTTTTGGCAGACAGGACATGTCGTACAATACTGTTGAATGTCTGTGTACATACCTGGCCAAAAGAACCGCAAACTCACACGCATATACGTCTTATGGCGGCCCAAATGTCCTGCCCATGGTATCGTATGCGCCAAATGCATCACGACTGGTCTACAGACTATAGGGATGACCAAACGTTTGAGTGTTTCAGTTTGCATGTATAATAAATCTTTATCCACAACAAAATGATCTTTTCCCCCCACAGTTGGTCTTCCCCACATCCCTTACTTTTTCCCACAGAGGTCTCAATGTCACATCATCTTTCTGCAACTCCTCGATGATGTTTTGTGGCACATTCCACATTTTATCCACTGTCAAACCTGCTACATCCTTTTCTGTTATTCCCAGATGTTTCTCAAAGCGACGCTGGCGCCGTGATTTTTTTGGCCCCTTAGTGCCACCTTCACACAAACTATGATCCAAGTCTGGGAGAGGTTGAACACCGGTTCTCACCTGGGCTCGAGTAAACACAGGGCATGCGACACTATCACTGTCACCAGTGTTACTCACGGCATCAATAACATCACTAGTGCTTGTGCTCACTGAGTCAGATGAGTGTGGAATAGCCTGAGTGAGGTTATCCTCACCATTATCAGTAGTCACAGCAGCATCAATGTTAGTACCAGCAAAGACAATATGAGGTGTACCAGCATTAGCATCAGAGGTATCATGACTAACCATAACAGTATCATAAGTAGCAGTAACATCATCAAGGAAATCATTCACAGTAACACCAGGATTGGCATAATTAATATGTCCAGCAGCCGTATTATTGCTAGTAACCCCCTCATCGGCGTCCTGTAGTAGATGGAGCAACACAGGTAAGTCTCTTCCCAGCAGAATATCAACCGGAAGGTTCTCTACCACACCAACAGTCAATAGATATGGCTGCTCCTCAATCAGCACAGTTATTTCAGTTTGTGGATAAGCATGGGGATCTCTGTGCACACATACAATATCTGTCATGTTGCCATAATCCAGTGTGCCGACTGAAGCCAGTCGCTGGTTGATCAATGAGGTAAAGCTACCGCTGTCCACAAGTGCCAACACTTTTTGTCCTTTAAGCACCACAGTTTTATAAGTTCTCCTGTTATTCTCTACATTTTTCATAGGTTCCACCTCATGACGCGGCACATAACAAGAACCCGTGATCTTAGTCTTTCTGAGAGGGCACACAGCCGCTTTATGACCATACTGCTGGCAATAATAACAAAGTATAGTCTTACCGGTAGCTGGTGGTACGGTTGCGGTGCTGGTGGTACCTGATCGTTGCCCCCCGGTTGGTCCACATCCGATATGACTGGCGAACTGGGTCTCGTTGATCCACAGTGTGATGCGCTGACCTGACGGGTCGTATTGACGTTGTGGGGATTCCCCCTCTCCGTGCATTTATATACTGCAGAGCCAGTGTCGAAGCTTGTACTCCGTCTGCTGGGTCATGTTCCTTCACCCACGTCCTCACGTCAGCCGGTAGAATGCGCAGCAGCTGCTCCAAGATGATGGTCTCTCCGATCTGCTCCTTCGTGTGGTGTTCCGGCTGAATCCAGCGTCGGTAGAGGCCTTTTAATCGATGGTATGTTTCCGTCGGCGTTTCTCCTGGCGGTACATACGCTTGCCGGAACTTCTGTCAACAAGTCTCCGGTGATATGTCGAACTTTATATCTCTGTTCAGCGATCGCTCCTGCACAACCCAGCATAGCTCTCTTTTTTTCTCCTGATTCTCAGACCACTACTTCCTTATATCAGTTAAGCTCTTCCCCCCAACTCGATCTATTCCAGTGGGTTAATTACCCACATCAGACACACCTGGGGTGGATACACACACACATCACATTAAACCCATTGAAACATTGCCATGTCAATCACAATAACAAACATCTGCCCCAGACATCCTGGCCACATACCATCAATTCCTCCTTCACTTCCTTCCTTTTCTGTACAACTCTATCCAACCCAGAGACACACAAACAATACATGAAGATACAAACAGTAAACATTCTGGAACTCATTCTGTTACGGTGAGTGGGTAGCCTAGTGGTAGCGTCGTGGGCTTTCCCGCGAAGGACCCGGGTTCGAGTCCCCGGCACGACTCCGAGGTGAACCACTGTGGACCCCTGAGCATGGTCCTTAACCCCACCAACTGCTCCCCGGGCGCTTTACGTAGCAGCCCCCTGCTCTCTGATACTCACAGTACAGAGATAGGTGAAATGCAGAGCCTTAATTTCCCCCCGGGGATCTAAATAGTATAGCAAAAAAAAAAAAATGAACAGTAGTGACTCAGCCTTCTGTTGTTTTGCCAGTTTACGTTTAAAAGCTCGTAAGCACTTTAAGTTTCCTGCTGGTCCAGAATTTTATTCTGAAGAGGCTAAAGCAGCAGGTCGGAGTTACCGGGTACCAGTAGGAGCCTCTGCATGCCTCCTGTCTGCAGCTTCTGTTTACTGGAGCTGTTGAGACTTTAACACATGGAACTGCAGTCATGTCCTCTGGAATATTCTGTTTCAACCATCATTGCTTCATCAGATCGGTCATACACTGCTGTACGGACAGACAACTGCTGCCCGGTTATATGAGGACGTCTCCAGTCATCAGATCTCCTCCAGCTGCTTCCAAACATGCATCCTTCCCTCCATCCTCATCTTTAGAAACAGCAACTATTTAAAACTCCACTGGAACCATCAGTGGCATTGCTAGGGTCTTATGGGGCTCCAAGCAAGAGGCATGGGGTGGAGGCCCAACAAGGGGGTTTTCTACGATGGTGTCATTTCATTGCAAAGTAAATGCCTATTCTTGTCATTGCTGTGCAATGCAATCTGTCAGCCCTTGGGGGCCCCCTACAGTTAGGGGGTTCAAGCAACTGCCTGGCTTGCCTGTCCACAAGCCCCGCCCCTGGGAACCATGGAAGTTGTTATGTTCTCATTTTTAAAAGCTAGTTATTTGCCACAGCTAACTGAGAACTAACCACTAGCCGCAAGCTAACTTGTTAGCTGGTTAGCCCCAAGCTAACGCAGGTAACGAGTGCCTCTCCTCTGTCACACCTGAATCTATGTCAAACCGGTGCAGCTTCTTACAGTTCTGAGTCGGCTTGGTGTGGTCTTGCAGACTTTTAGCTGAACCAAATGGACCTGAGGCTGGAGACAGACTGTTGGCAATTGACTGCAGTTCTAGTCCGGTTCTAACCTGTAAGGTCTGATGTCTCCATCTTCCTCAGCATCATCATCACTCCTCTGAAATGGCTGATGATCCACCACAAACCAGTTCCAGTCCAGCTGTTCTGGAGCAGGGGGGGGGGGGCTAAAAACTTAGTGACATGGTGGGTTACTTACATTATAAAGGTAAAGATTTAAAGTACTCCAGAAAGGGTGTCCACTTGCGGGTAAATTTCGCCGGGTTACCCTTCACTGTTAATGATATTTTTTCTACCCTCAGAAATATTCTTACTGTGTTGAGCCAAAGTGATGTAGATGGAGGTGTAGCAGATTTCCAGACAAGTAAAATACAGCGTCTAGCAAGAAGGGAACAGAATGACAGAATCTCTTTTTGCTGTGGTGATAAGTTCAGCATGTCTGCTGGAACTCCAAAAATGGCAATTAGTGGATCGCTTTGGATTTGGGTTCTAAAAACTCCTGAGAGTAAAGAAAAGAAATCACTCCAAAATTTTTGCAAACATGAACAAAAGCAAACAAACATATGACTTAAGTTGCAGGGTGTGGTCTGACATCTATCACACTGGTCTGAAACTGAATGAAAGATTTTAGATAACCGTGACTTGGAGAAAAGAACGGGTCTGGATATTTCTAAGGTCACGGTGTGTGATGTGGGGCTGTCAGATCACTGCTGTGTTTTCTTTGAGAGTACCATCTCAGTGAACACAAATGTCTCAAAGGAGGTGATAACAAAACGGTGCATAACTGAAAATACCAGTGAGATTTTTAACCAGGTCTTCTCTCTAACACCTGCCCTGTCAGGGGCTTCAGTCAATGAGCTGGTCACTAACTTTAATGCTAACATGCTGAGTGTCATGGATTCTATTGCTCCTATTAAGGTGAAGGTTATCTCTGGAAGGAAAAAGTCTCCATGGAGAAATTCCACACTGGTGAAAACTGGAAAGAGAGTGTTTCAGAAAGCTGAGCGCAGATGGAGAAAAACAAAACTACAGGTTCATTATGACATCTATAAACATCTATGGCTACGTTCGCACTGCAGGTAAATGCGACCTGAATCCGATCTTTTCGCTCAAATGTGACTCATATCCGATCTGCCTCTGACTGTGTGAACAGCGCAAGTCGCATTGAATCTGACATTTCTGGATCGGATTCAGGCCACTTTTAAATGTGGTATTAAATCGGATACATATCCGATCTGTGTTGAAGCGACTGCAGTCTGTACGGGCATGTCGCATTTTATCCTACCTCTTCTCTGAGATCGAGACAGACGTCCTTATTTCTGCACCAGATGAGACAGAAACGGAATGTGAACAATGGACTGAACAGTTAAATCGTATTTTTCTGGCTCTGATTGAACGTCAACCTGGAAACTAATGAAAGCGTTGGGGGAAACTTTTTGTGGTCCAGCAACTCTGTGTGTGAAGGTGAGTGAGACGGTGTGCACGCGCGGGGGAAGCCAAGAGGAAAGATGTGTGTGAAATATGTCCGGCTTAGAAAGGCACGTTCACCGCAGCAGGTAGAGAGAAGAACTGCAGTGATAAATGTGCAGAATTAAAATAAAGCCGCTTCTCTGCAGCATAACGCCCGCCCCCCCCCCCCTCGCGCGCGCTCAGTAGGCTAATCAGCTGATCACTGTGATATATGAGTTTATGAGTGCTTGGCGACATCATATCTGTGAAGAGATATGATTCCTCAGAACATCTGATCCGAAACATCCTCATCCACCATCCTGCTCCGACACTGCATCCACACACTCCTACACATGTAGCAGCAACTGTTCGACACACAGACGTCATCACAAATGCGTTTGTCTTCTTCCTCCGTCGTCACAAAACCCGCTCATACATTTGCCGACTGCCGCCACAAATTGCTTTCAACGTGAGTCCGCAATGCCGGTAACCTCCATGTTTGTTTGCATTGGTTTCCATGACCACCGTTATGTGCGTGATGTCATTCATGTTTAACTGAGCATGCGTGTCACTTCAGAAGCATGAGCTGTTCATATTGCAGTCGGCGTCAGGCCACATTTAGAAATGTAATGTGAACACCCACACAAAAAGATCGGATCTGACAAAAAAATCGGAATTGAGCATTAAGACCTGCAGTGTGAACGTAGCCTATGTGACATCTATGTGCTCCCTTCCTCCCTGTTTTCCTCTGCCCCCTTCCTCCCTGTTTTCCCTGCAATCTTTGTCTTGTCACTCCTCTGAGCCTCTCTCTGCATTTTTCTCCTAAATCCTAAAACTTCAACTATGGATCTGGACGGCGGGTCTCTCATCACAACGGATAATATTTTTTTACCCAGAGACAAGGTGCAGGGGGCGGCATCTTGTCCGGACGGGACGGTCCCAGCAGGTCACACTGAAGACCTGTACATGTTTGGATTTATGATAACTGGGTTCCTGCTGATTGGAGCTGTCGGGTACCTGGTTCATCGGGAAACTCTGAAGCTGACGGCAGCTGTGGGCAGGCTGCCGTCCGAGCTGTTTCTCCGAGCTACCAACACTCAGACTCAAACTTTGTGCACGTTGACTCGCGTGGATGCCCTGTGGGGCAAACTGGGGACGATGTCTGACAGCATAAAGGATGTTGGGTTCCACCTGGAGCAGTTGGAGACTCGGATTGGGGGTAATTAACACAAATTTGGCTGATTTGGTCGCCTCTGAGACCTGCTGAAGACTTTACAGGCAGACAAAAAACATGCCTCTGCCTGGACCCAAACTATCTCCTTATCTCAATCTGGTCCCCGGGAGCGGCCTTGCAGCTGCTCCTTAACTCCCACATGTCCTTGGAGAAACTGCAGAAGTGAAGCTCTGCAACCCCCCCCCCCCTCCACGAGAGCAGTTGGGACTCTCTGAAGGCCGTCTCTATCATCTACGGACTGTGCGTGAGCCGCTGTCTCTCGCTTACGCACACACATTTTCACGACACTGATGCGCACATCCCACTGCACTGCTGGTCCTTCTTCTTACCCGCCCTGCTGGACAGACTGAGCTGACGGGTGCCTATGCTGCGTCCTCGCTCTGCTGTTTGGGGGGGAAACCCCTCCCTTCCTGCCCACCATGTGTCTATGTTGCGACTGTCGAGTTCATGCTTCTCTGTACTGGTGTGTTTTTTTGTCTCCAAGGTCTCCACCTGCATATGTGGAGAGTTCGGAGACCTCTTTTTTACCACCAACCATCTTTCCTCATGTTACCGTTTTCTTTCTGCAAAGGTGCCCTGTGAGGGGCTGCGTGACCACGGTCTGCCTGATCCTGTCTTGTAATGTTCTTGTGTTTGTGTGTCTTGGACGGGTTGTACTGAAACATGAATTTCCCCTCGCAGATCAATAAAGTATCTTTATCTTATCTTATCTTATCTTATAAAAGAGAAACCTCACTTTTATAATTTACAGCTGAGGAATGCAAGGAATTCGTATTTTTCTGACATCATCACTAAAAACGGTCATAATGCTCGGGCCTTATTTGCTACAGTCGACAGGCTAACAAACCCTGTCAGTCGCACCTGAATTTTATTCCACCAAAGCCTGCAATGACTTTGCCAAATTTTTCACAGACAAAATCCAAATTATTAGACAAGCTGTTGGTTCAACAACAGCAGGTTCAGGTCATGCATCATGTCCACCAAGTCTAAACACCATGACACAGTTTTATCCCATTACTAGCAAAGAACTGGAGGACATCTTGCATCAACTGAACTCCTCCTCTTGCTGTTTGGACATCCTGCCCACTGTTTTTTAAAAAAGGTCTCAAAGACCTTGGAGTCAGATCTGCTTCAGATTGTGAACTCCTCTCTAACGTCAGGTGTTTTCCCAGAGTCACTGAAAACAGCTGTGATCAAACCTCTGCTAAAAAAGGATAATCTAGACAAGACACAGATGAGCAGCTACAGGCCGATCTCCAATCTTCCATTCTTAAAGGCCTCCTTCCACTGAAAAGCCGTTTAACTTGCTCCTTCTGAAATACGGAGGGTTTCCCCTTGTTTACTTACACATGCTGACTTGCTAGCGTTGCGTTCCCCCAGTCGGCTGTGCTTCCTCATCAGAGAAACAACACGAAGAAAAGAGCGAATCGGGAACAGCCTCGCACTTCTACGTCACATTGCAAATAGCGTATCCCACGTGGGGTTTCTATCTGTCCATTGGAAGGCAGGTAACCCTCCACTACACACTAGAAGTAAAGACGGCACGACTGTAGCTTCGGAGTTGAGAAGCTAATTAGCTAACTGTTTGTTAGCATGATGGAACAAACTTGTTTGTCGGCTCTATTTCCTGTCTGTAACAAAATAAGAGCGGAGGGCGGAGCTTCCTTCATACACTGATGGGAGGCAGCCAATCAGACGGAAATTCATGAGAAGGACCCAGAAAAGCTGCCGTTGGACCACAAGCCTCTCTTCTAGTATACAAATACAGCTGGATACAAAGATACCAGAAGGTTTTTTTAAACAGAAACGATGCAGAATGCATTCAATAATAATGGAGAACACAGAAATATTAATGACATCAGCATGGAAGTTCAACTTTAAGTAAGATCATTGAAAAAGCAGCTTTTCACCAGCTAAATGACTTTTTAAGAGAAAACAACTGCTATGATGTCTTCCAGGTTTTAGACAGCACCACAGTAAAGAATGTTTCACTCCAGATTTGAGGAGTCTAAGTATTGTAGTTTTTGATCAGGACCAGGTCTAATGTGGTCTAGATGCTAAAAATGTAATTAAATATAGGACCTTATGTGCATTTTCACAAAAAGAATAAAAGTTTCACAAATCAGAAACAGTTTTAATGAATCTGGCTGGTGTGTAGAATATTTCAGTCCAGGTTTTAGGAGTTTAAGTATTGTAGTTTTTGTTTTTTCCAAGACCTGTTGTAACTCAGTCTAGGTTCCCACAAATTCAGTGGAATCACCCTTTACTCATGTGACGAATCAGAAGCCAACTTCAGCATCACCATTCATTTGGCAGTTTTTCCTCATTATTGTGATCAGTCTGCTTTAATGATCAGTTTCTCGTAGATGTTCCTCCTCTTGTTATGTTTATGTGAAGTGGATCGGGTTTATTAATAATACTTGTGTCCCCTTCTAGATGGGGACACAAGCACAGCAACGACTCATCCAAGAGGTCACAAAAGACCCCAGAACAACATCCAAGAACTGCAGGCCTCACTTGCCTCAATGAAGGTCAGTGTTCATGACTCCCCCATCAGAAAGAGACTGGGGGGCAAAAATGGCTGCATGGCAGAGTTCCAAGACCAAAACCACTGCTGAGCAAAAAGAACATAAAGGCTCGTCTCAGTTTAGCCAGAAAGCATCTTGATGATCCCCAAGACTTTTGGGAAAATACTCTGTGGACTGACGAGACAAAAGTGGAACTTTCTGGAAGGTGGAGGTCCCATTACATCTGGCGTAAAAGTAACACGGCATTTCAGAAAAGGAACATCATAGCAACAGTAAAATATGGTGGTGGTAGTGTGATGGTCTGGGCTGTTTTGCTGCTTCAGGACCTGGAAGACTTGCTGTGGATCCTTACTGATAAAAAATCTCCATTTAAAAACTGCATTTTCTGTTTACTTGTTATCTTTTACTCACATTTAAAGTTGTTTGATGATCTGAAACATTTAATTGTGACTAACATGCAAAAAAGTTAGAAATCAGGAAGGGGGGCAAAAACTTTCTCATACAACTGTATATAAAGATATTCATTTTAAAAAATATCTAAAAATCTAATTCATAGAAAGATCAAACATTACATTAAGCTGACAATCAGGAGTAGTGTTTATAAAACAAATTAAAATAATTAATAAAGGAGTTTTGTTTTTGTGTATAAAGTCTCCTAACCTGCAGCGTTGCACGTCACGTGCAGCGCATCATGTCTGCTGGCACTGACTTGAAATGTTTTGGTTTTGGGGCAAAGAAGAAGAGATTCTCCACACGGAAAGACCTGAACATCTGAACATACCAGTTCATCTGTCATGATGATACTTTTATTGTGCTACGAAACGCCAGAGTGCAAACAGGAAAACCTAAAGAATAAATGTAAAATGCTGACGTGCATCTGCAGCAGCGTCCAGCAAAACAAGGTGCAGAATGTGAGGAGGAGGTCCCGCATGTGTGTTTCCCTCCCACAACAATTAGTAACACGTTTTACACATAAATCCAATTATGTTCATGTATTTTCATGTAAAATACTTATTTATGAAAAACAGATTTTTTAAAGCATGTTTGTGGCTGTTTCAGCTTCTCCTTTGTTTGCTTTGTTCAGTTTATTAGACTATAAAAAGCTACTGATTTGATGTTGATTTAAGTTTTAATTTATTTCTCATTCATAATTTGTTAAGTTTAATATTTTCTTGATGCCTCGTGTTTTTCAGATGTAAATATTCTATTTTAAATCCATATCAGCTGACATTCAGCTCTGTTTTGTTCCTCTACTATGATATTGTGCTTTTTTCCTAAAAGTTCTCTCAAAATATTTGAGAATTACAAATATAAATAAACTAAAGAAAAACTGTAATAGGCTACATTTAAAAAATATTACATTTAGTTTGATATCAAATGATTTGTGAAAGGTGCAGCTGGTAAGTAGTGGACATTTTCTGTTTGAAATACGAGCAGATGTAATCCCACATGTTCATCTGTCAGGATAAGGATTTATTTATGAGGCGATATCTGAATAATAACAAACCTTTAAAGCAAAAACATTCTCTCTAAATAAGAACTTGTTCTCAAATGCTTCCCTGGTTAATAACTGAGATTTAAAACAAAGAATGTCACAT
>JALJCO010006619.1:0-14518 GCA_023101725.1 Atherinomorus stipes
GGGGGGTGTTGAGAGCAAGAGGGCTGTACCAGTGACAGTGGGAGGGCCTAGTAGGCAGGCCAGGTCTTCTTCGTACGTCACAAAGAGACCTTTTCAGAAACGGCTTGCTGGAGGACTCTTTCACAGAAATGCAGGGAGGGAGAAATACAGAGAGTACGCATCTGCACACACTTCAGGGGGTCTCCATAGACTCCAGCAAGTTATAATTATGTGTTAAAAACTTGAAAAAGTGCATTTTGCATAATATGGGACCTTTAATACCATTTGTATTCCATATCAAATACTTAAAGGCTGTAGCTTTTATTTCTAAACTATTACTTTTATGAAGTGAGGTAAGATCTAGAAACAGTCAAGGCAATACATCCAGGCTGTTGTCTTATCTAAAAAATACATTTCTATGTCTTGTATATAGAGTGAGAGTGTAACAGAAAAAAAAACAAAACAAAGAGAAACAAAACGGGGAAAAAAACATATTAAAGCCCACTACCCCCCCTCTTGCCCCACTTCCTCCCCAACTGAGGAAGTGTTGAACCCCTAATCTTGCTGACGTTTTTCCTGTGCAGCTATAACCTATATTGCTGCATCATCAAATGGTGCTGCCCCCCTTAAAATTAGTCATTTGTTAGTCTTTAAGCCAAATTCTTAAGAAGGAGTTAAGCCCCATTCATACCTTACGGTAAATACGGATACGGACGCTTTCATCCGTATCCGGGGGTCGTTTCGTCCGTCAGTATGTCCGTTGCGAGAGAGCTTACGAATCCGGAGTGCTCCGGGCAAAACGGAGCAATACCACCGGAAATCGTGGGGGCAGTATAGAGTCGGAGTTTACCGATTCGTGAAAATCGACGAAGAAGAGGGCATTTAAAAATGGCGCAAAACCTGGAAGAACGATTGTGTGAGTTGGTGAGGGGGTATATACACCTCTACGACGCAACGGTACCCGGTCATAGGGACAAACAACGCTGTAAGAACAGCTGGGAGGAAATATCAAGTGCCCTGGGACTGACAGTAAAAGCGGCGCAAAATAAATGGAATTTAGCCAGGGACCGATATGTCCGCGCCCACAGAGATGCGGTGGCGAAGAGGAGCGGTGATGCTGCTGGGGGGCCAGAGCATCCCATTCTACAGCGTTTGGCGTGGTTAAAAATCCACATCAAGCATCGTAACACCTCCTCTAACTTTGATGTAAGTAACCTTTTGACTTCTTTGTAAAATGATCAATATTGAGTTGTTTGTTGTTCGGGGGATACTGTCCCTTAAATAGTTAATAGTTGATAAATAAGTCGCTTTGGATAAAACTATATGCTACATGCAAAGTTTGCTTTCTAAAATCATGTAGGCTATTGGTAGCGTGGGAATAAAAACACTTTTAATCAAGCACACATCAGTGAGAAACTGTTTAACCATAGGTTAAACGTGGCAAAGGCCGTCCATCTACCAATTGACCCAAATATTGTCTTTCTGAAGATTTCTATGTCTCACACCAATCTAAATTGAAGTAGAAGTTTATGTTAATGTATTTAATATATGATTGTGTACTTCTAGAGTCAAGATCAAGCTGAGGAGGTGCAGATGGAAGAGACAGAGGAGGAGGAGGAGGGTACACTGCCTGCAGAATCCTCTGTGCCAAAACCACCACCACCAGCCGCACCACAAACTGATGCTGGAAGCCTCCCCCTTCTCAGAGCCCCCAGCCTGGAGCCTCCAAGAAGAGGAAAAGACAGGCAGAGGTTGATCCAGTCGATGCTGCTCTGTTGGAGAGACTGGCAGAGGTACAGCGCGAGTCACAGCAGAGCAAGAATGTGTTCAGCACTTTCACGTCTTTTCCTGAACACTTTTCTCCAGGACCTACCTCCTGCAGATGCCAAGAAACTGATGAAGCAGATCCAGGAGCTAATGCTTTCATATGGATAGTTATACATTATATAGAGGTATCTGCAGTTCTGTTGAACTATTGTTATAATTGTTATAATATAACATTATATTGTTATATTGTTGTTCAGTACTGTTTTTTATACAGTTTCTCTCAGCTGTTGCACTTTAGTGCTAAAAATAAATAAGCACTCTAAAATTTGTTTGTTGTCATTTAAGTATTATAACCACACTTTGTATAGATTATAGCCATGGACTGTATATAAAAAAAAACCTTTTATTTCAGTGGGAAAACATTCACTGAAAACATTTCATATTGCAGCATTACAATAACAACAACAATAACATGTTTTTCAAATGGTCAAACAGACATTCAGGTTACGTTATGTAGAGTGCCACGTCTGACATGCCGATCCTGCCAATCGATCCTTCCTTGATCGGTCTGGAAGTACTCCTTAAAAATCTCCCTGACAGTCATGCCATCCTGAGTGGCTCTTGTGGCTGTGAAGCGGCGGGTCGGGATGAGGTTGGTGTCTCCCTGGACCACCTGTCTCCACTCTCCAGGTGTACCATCCCTGTCGACCATCCCTGGAGGTATGTAGCGGCTTTGTTCGGGCAGGTCTTGGTCTCCCTTCATCAAAAAATTGTGGAGCACCACACAAGCCTTTGTGACCTCCTCCGCCGTGTCAACAGAACACTCCATAGCTCTCCCCAGTATGCGCCACCTGGCAGCTAGAATGCCGAAGGCATTTTCGATGACCCGCCTTGCACGTGAATGCCGGAAATTATAAACCTTCTGGTCGTGAGTCAGTTGCTGAGATCCTATTAAGAGAAAAATTATATTAGAAAACCCTGGTCTTTCTCAAAACAATACAAATGCAGCCAGAATTAAAGAGCATATTATAGGTCCATGGACCAAGCACTGTATATGGAAGGGCTGAAAAATACTTGCTGTTGTATAAGATGTGTGTGTGTGTGTGTGTGTGTATGTATGTATATGAATGTGTATGTATGTATATGAATGTGTATGTATGTATGTATATGAATGTGTATGTATGTATATGAATGTGTATGTATGTGTATGTATGTATGTATGTGTGTGTATGTATATGAATGTGTATGTATGTATATGAATGTGTATGTATGTATGTATGTGTGTGTATGTATATGAATGTGTATGTATGTATGTGTGTGTATGTATGTATGTATATGAATGTGTGTGTATGTATATGAATGTGTATGTATGTATATGAATGTGTATGTGTGTGTGTGTGTGTGTATGTGTATATATATATATATATATATATATATATATATATATATATATAATATACATACACACACAGAGAGATGCACCAATCCAATACCTGGATCGGATATCAGCTCAGATACTGAAACTAGCTGTATTGGATATCAGATGAATATGACCTATCCAGTTATTTCTATTTTTATTAACACCATAATAAATGTACACTCTATTTGTAAATAAACAAAATTAAGTACATCGATATCCATGTTAATTTGTTACCTTTTTAAAACCAGAATAAATGTTTGTCAAGGTTGATGCCTTCACTCACCTGGTAAGGTATACATTTCATTCATCCAACTGTATCGGATCTGTATCAGCCGATATGCTCAGCCCAGGTATCGGATCGGATTAGATCGAAAAAAAATAGATTGTGCATCTCTACACACATGTATGCTTGCAAGTTATGTGAACTTTCTAGTTCACAAGTATATCTAGATTAGACAGATGTTCTGTTTATTATATTTTGATTTGATAAACAGTGGAGTAATCATGAGAGTTGTTACGACAGAAGGTGTCACAGTCAGAGCTGAAGCTGTTATTTATTCCTAGAGTATGAAGAAAGTACTTATCTTATTGAAATAAGTGTGATTAATTAGTTTTTAATATGTACCCTATAGGCTGCTCTACGCACCTGGGTATGGGCGCATGAGGTTGACCTTTTGGGGGAAGGCCTCATCAGCTACAAACACCGGTGGTGTCAGCACATCTGTCCCAGGCAGAGGGGCGTATGGTGGCAGGGGGAGTTGGCCTTGGATGAGCTGCGCTCCAAAGTTGGTCCGACTGAAGACACCAGCATCACTTTCCTTGCCGAACGCTCCAATGTCGACAAATGTAAAGCGGTAGTTGGCATCACAGGCTGCCATCATCACGAAGCTGAAAAATCCTTTGTAGTTGAAAAAACTACTGCCACTGTTGGCTGGCGCTTTGATGCGGACGTGCTTGCCGTCGATCGCTCCGATACAGTTGGGGTAATCCCACTGTGTCCAAAACCCATCACGTATCACCTCCCACTCGTCGCCTTGCGGGTACTTCACCTCATCCTCCAGCCCAGCCCACAGAGCCCGACACACCTCCTTAATGATGGTAGAAACTGTCGCTGTCCCCAGTTTATAGCTCGCGGCGAGGGCTTGCTGGCTGATCCCTGCTGCCAGAAAACGTAACGTGACCGCCAGACGCTCAGCATCACTGACAGGAGCTCTGTGGGATGCGGCATGTTGAATGAGCGGCGATACCCGGCGTAGTAAGCTGTCAAAAGTTACGGCAGACATCCTGAAATATTGGAAATGGCGCTCATCATCCAATTCCCGCATTGACAAAACCAAAGAAAAAAAACTCCCCATTTATATGGCGATTCACGTTAAGTGGTCGGACATGCCACCGCCGCGTACACTTATTTTTTTTCCGCCTTTTATGAAGTAGACGCAGCAAAACTATCTCCTCTATCGACGCCATATTCGCGATTATCGATGCCTGTAAATTTCGACGCAACACTGCCCTCTAGAGGTTGAACGGAGTAATATTCATAACAACGCTGAAACCGGACGGAGGTATGTAGGCCAGTAGCGGAGACAACGTTTGGTACGGACGGGCGGATTTCGTCCGTATCCGGAGGTATGAAGCAAGCTTAAGAAACCAGTATAATGTCATACCGTGGAACAGTTCTTCAAAATAAAGATAATACCATAGACGGTTCTTCAAGACTGAGGACCTTAAATTACATACACAAACGTAAAATCTCAGAGCCCAAAGCTTGTAGTTAACAGACCCTTTAGTTATCATACTGTTATTGGCAAATGAACAAACAGCCCATTTGCCCATAAAAAAAAAGAAAGAAAGGGGAACAAGTGTAATGACCACAAAGAGTAATGCTTATACAGTAATGCCGAGTCATCTTATAATAGCATCATAGATAGTAGTATCATCTATATAGTCAAATGGGAGGAGAAAGGGAAAGGCACTGTACCTGATATACTGCTGCCAATTTACAATTGTAGTACCAGGATATTGCTATCTGAGTTCTCTATTAGGGATGTATACTGAGTACCGGTATCGTTTGGTACCGGTTCCTAATCTTAACGATACCAGGGTACCGTTAAGATTCTGGACAAACGATACTCTTATTGATACTTTTTGTACATCTACCTAACCATCGAGTTATCATTACGCAGTCAAATAATCACAATGATGGAATAAGACAGACACAATTCCCTTATTCTCCCAGCTGTTCTTCACCCACTTTTATGTCTAGGCTTCTTCAACATCATCTGAACAAATATTCTCCACCACTGGATCTTGTAACATCTTGTAATGTCTTTATTATTTACTCTAAATTATGTTAACACATAACACAAGTTTTAAAATCGCTGCATTGGCTCCCCGTGCGTTTCAGGATCGACTTTAAGGTTCTCTTAGTGGTTTATAAATGTCTTAATGGTCTTGGGCCCTCTTATTTATCTGACCTGCTTTTAAACTATGAACCCTCGCGGACCCTGAGGTCCTCTGGTACCGGCCTTTTAATTGTTCCCCAGGTGAGAACTAAAACTCACGGCGAGGCCTCATTCCACCACTATGGTCCTCGTCTGTGGAACAGCCTGCCAGAAAACCTCAGGGCTGCAGAGACTGTTGATGTTTTTAAGAAGAGGCTCAAGACCTTTTTAACTTAGCTTTTTGATTTGATTTCATTTTACTTATTTTACTTTATTATTTATTTATTTTTATGTTATCTTTAAGTTATTTTAGATTTTATTGACTTGTTTAGCACATAATTTTATGAATACCTATTTATTTTTCTATGTTGCTCTTATCTGTTCACTTGTTTTATCTGTTTTAACATTTTAACACCAGTGTTTCCTCATGGGGATCCTTCACTCTGGGAGCTTTGCCTACATGGTCTGGAGGGGGGCTGCCCTTGTCCTGGTGGCTGGGGCCCCGCACTGCAGCCCTATCACTGTGGTGTGGACCCCGGCCTGCCCTGATCTGGTTGGCTCCTGCAGGAGCGCCCTCTAGGACCGTGTCTGGCTCCTGGAGTGAACGGATCCCCAAGATATCGCTTCCTCACAGTAGGTCAGGCCAGATGTTTATTAGTCTTAGTGTGGGTGGGTGTGGGATGTGTGTGTGTGTGTGTGTGTGCAAATGTTTATAGTTTTGTGTGCTGTGTTTTGTGCTTGGGTGTGTGAAGGGCTGTTTTTATTTTAAAAATGTGTTTGTTTTTATTTTCTTGAAAAGCACTTTGGGTTGCCTTTGGCAGGAAAAGCGCTTTATAAATAAAGTTTGATTTGATTTGATTTGATTATAGTATCAATAAGAGAGTCGATAAATACCGGTATCGATATTGGTATCGGTATCAATAAAATCATAACCATATACATCCCTATTCTCGATAGGGATGAATAAGTTTAAACAGTGTCCAAAAAGAGTGACAGCCAGGCAAAACGATGCGAGGGAAAACGGCAGGCTGTTAATCTTGAAGGCAACGATCCCATATCGGAACAAACATTTAAGTTCTCTGGCAAAACATATCAACGTTGCTCAAGAATTATTATGCGGTGGGATACGCGGGTTTAAATGGGAACAAGGAAGAGAGGAAAAAAAAGGGTTAAAGAAAAAGGTTACTCGTCCATTAGAGGCCAGGTCCTGTAAATCGCGGTACAGGGTTGAGATGCGTCACCCAATTTACCTTGTAGTGAACTAGTCTTGATGCAGCACGTCTGGGTGATATCTCTTCAGGTAGTTTTCAGCAGCTTGTGTTGTGGTGTTGTGAATGTACGCCGGCCCCCTTCCAGATCCATTGAGAAAGTAGTTGGATGCAGTAGTCTGAAGATGTTTTTTTCCTTGAGTTTCCTCTTCAATGGCGCAAAGGCTTTCCTCTTCTTGTAGAGAGCTGTTGACATATCTCTGAAAATCATTATGGTCGAGTTGCCATATTGCAGTGAACTTTTCTTTCGGGCTGCATCGATGATTTTAACCGTGTCAGAGAAGCGTAGCAGGCGGATCACAATCGCGCGGGGTCTGGCGCCCTCTACCGGGCGTTGGAGCAAAGATCTGTGAGCACGTTCTACTTCGAAGGTTTCTTCTTCTAGATCAAGCACTTTAGGAAGCCATTCTTGTACAAATGCCACTGTGTCCCTCCCCTCCACTCCTTCAGGAAAGCCGACCAACATCAGGTTCTTGCTACGGGCTCAGTTCTCTTGGTCGACCAGTTGTTCCCTTAGGTCGCTCAATTCCCCATCCGTAGCTTTTTTGTACTCCTCCAGCTCACGCTGCATGGCGGCTAGCGAGTCATCAAACTCACATTGCTCCCCCTCGATGTTTTTTACTCGGTGCCCGATGGCTTCGTTGTCCTTGGCGATCTTTTCCATCATTTCAGAAAGTCTATTTAAACGTCCCTCAATCATGGATTTGATCCTCTGCATTCCTTTCTCCATCTCGGAAATAAACCACTGAGGCACATCCTGCGGAGGCTGGTCAGCTAGCTCGCCATCATTGCTGCTAATGTTAGCTCTCGGCGATGGCCCTTGTTTGGTTTTATCATCTTTATTTCCATCGTTCTTTTTTGGTGGCATGATCTCGTTTTCAGAGTTCCCACTTATGAAAGAACGGCTGGTGTCGAACTGACTTGGTGAAAGTTGGCAGGAGGCTAATTTTCAGTGAGCTACAAGCAGAGCACAGCACCATGCGTCTGTCTCTATGCCTCCATAACCGGAAGTTTGAAAACAAAAATTAATTCGGCTAGTTTTAGTCAACAGCTGTCAACATTTTAGTCCAGTTTTAGTCAGAAAAATCGTTATACACTAATACTTTTTTATGTCAGCAGGTAATATTGAACATTTCCATCAGATCTAAAATTTCCCTCATTTTTTGAGGAAAAACAATTTTAAGGAACACATCCTGATATGGAACATATTCTGCTAAAAATGTGATTTTGTTTATGATCATTTACAAGCATTATCTTTGGAATCAACGTGATCGGGGAAGTTCGACCAGACCATTATGAAAAACCATTTCAATGTGAAGCGTTCCCATAGGGAAAATGTGCTGCTGGTGTGTGGCTCAGTCTCATCTCTGAGATCAGTTCTCATCATGGTATCATTCTGCATCATTTGTTTCTGAATTACTTCTCCCACGGGTTCCTTAGGAAAAGTTGTTTTGGTAGTTTAACAATGATGCCCAACATTTATAATAGAAAGAAAATAAGAGAACAGAGTGTCTGTGTCCAGATGTAACAGTCTTGTCTTATGAAAATCATATGCAGTTGTGGTCGAGATTATTGATTGACACCCTCCAGTCAGTGGTGTAGTTTATTCTAGTGGGTATACTGTGGCCGTGTAGTGTGTGTCCCCCCCCCCCCCCCCCCCCCGAAAACCCTATACCTGTTCTAAAATGGTCCCACTCAAGAACAACCACACTTATCAGGCTATGTATTAAATATGCACCAAGACATAAGTCAATATAGACCATCTGTTGTGTCTGAAATAAAGTATTGAATTGCCAGGTGTTTCTAGCAAACTGGCTAGACACACTTCGATTAATCACTTCATCCAGTAATGAAAGACAGGAAACGAAGGAGCTAGCTGAAGTTCAGGAAGTGGTGCAGCTGTGCATAGAGCCTATTGTTTGCCTTGCTTGAAACCAAGATTATGCTGTAATGTTGAATCTGCAATAGTCTAGGCATATATTTTTGATCTTTGTTAAAACCTAATCAAAATTTGATCTAAAAAAGCAACATTTTATTTCACTAAATTACAATTTTATCATTTTTTATATATTATTATTTTTAGTTTCTAATTATTTGAATTTTTATTGTGAATTTAGCCTTTTCTTTAATTGGAGGGTGTCAATATCATTTTTATGATAATTATCCTCTTGGACCATGATTTATTGGCTGTATTATAGGACATGTAAATCCTCCAGGATAAACCTTTATTTTCTAAGGTTCGTCTCCAGGATGGCCTCCAGGTGGTCAGCCGGTAAGTTCTCACTGCGTAGTGTTGAATTTCTCGCCCTCAGCCACCATTCAGGTGACGTCACACTTACAGAGGCTCAGTGACGGACTCTCCGATCCTGACTGTTAGGGTCTGATCAGTGACGATGGACTCGCCGATCCTGACCGTTAGGGTCTGATCAGCGAGGACGGACTCGCCGATCCTGACCGTTAGGATCTGATCAGTGAGGACGGACTCGCTAATCTTGACTGTTAGGGTCTGATCAGTGAGGACGGAGTCGTCGATCCTGACCGTCAGGGTCTGATCCGTGATGACGGACTCGCCGATCCTGACGGAGTCTGATTAGTGAGGACGGACTCGCTGATCTTGACTGTTAGGGTCTGATCAGTGACGATGGACTCGTTGATGCTGACCGTTAAGGTCTGATCAGTGAGGACGGACTCGCTGATCCTGACTGTTAGGGTCTGATCAATGATGACGGACTCGCCGATCATGACCTTTAGGGTCTGATCAGTGAGGACGGACGCGCAGATCCTGACCGTTATGGTCTGATCAGTGACGATGGACTCGCGATCCTGACCATTAGGGTCTGATCAGTGAGGACAGACTCGCCGATCTTAACATTGGGTCTGATCAGTGACGATGGACTCTTTGATGCTGACCGTTAAGGTCTGATCTGTGAGGACGGACTCGCTGATTCTGACCGTTAGGGTCTGATCAGCGAGGACGGACTTGCCGATCCTGACCGTTAGGGTCTTATCAGTGAGGACGGACTCGCAGATCCTGACCGTTAAGTTCTGATCAGTGAGGACGGACTCGCTGATCCTGACTATTAGGGTCTGATCAGTGACGATGGACTCGCGATCCTGACCATTAGGGTCTGATCAGTAACGCCGGACTCATTGATCCTGACCGTTAGGGTCTGATCAGTGAGGACGGACTTGCCGATCCTGACCGTTAGGGTCTGATCAGCGAGGACGATCTTGCCAATCCTGACCGTTAGGGTCTGAACAGCGAGGATGGACTTGCCCATTCTGACCGTGAGGGTCTGATCAGTGAGGACGGACTCGCAGATCCTGACCGTGAGGGTCTCATCAGTGACAATGGACTCGTTGATTCTGACCGTTAGGGTCTGATCAGTGAGGACGGACTCGCAGATCCTAACTGTTAAGTTCTGATCATTGAGGACGGACTCCCTGATCCTGACTGTTAGGGTCTGATCAGTGATGACGGACTTGTCGATCCTGACCGTTAGGGTCTGATCAGTGACAATGGACTCGTTGATCCTGACCATTAGGGTCTGATCAGTGAGGACGGACTCGCCAATCCTGACAGTCAGGGTCTGATCAGTGAGGACGGACTTGCCGATCCTGACCGTCAGGGTCTGATCAGTGACGATGGACTCGTCGATCCTGACCGACAGGGTCTGATCAGTGACGATGGACTCGTTGATCCTGACCGTTAGGGTCTGATCAGTGAGGACGGACTCGTCGATCCTGACCGTTAGGATCTGATCAGTGATGACGGACTCGCCAATCCTGACCGTTAGGGTCTGATCAGTGACGATGGACTCGTTGATCCTGACCGTTAGGGTCTGATCAGTGAGGACGGACTCGCCGATCCTGACCGTTAGGATCTGATCAGTGATGACGGACTCGCGGATCCTGACGGAGTCTGCTCAGTGAGGACGGACTCGCTGATCTTGACAATTAGGGTCTGATCAGTGACGATGGACTTGTCGATTCTGACTGTTGGGGTTCTGATTAGTGACGATGGACTAGTCGATCCTGACCGTTAGGGTCTGATCAGTGACGATGCGTCAGTGTGATCTGCACACTCAAAAATAGAAGTACCAATTTGTACTTATAAGGGTCCAAAGCTTGTATCTGGGGGGGGTTCCTTTCTGAAAGACATCTCTGTACCTTCATGGTCCATTTTTGTAACTTATCAAGCTGTATGAGTTAATAAAGTACAATTAAACCAATTAAAAATGATGAATAAAAGTCAATAAAACAGAGATTATGACAACGATCAAAAATACTAATAATAAATTAATAATTATAAATGAATTAAATAAAATGAAATGAAATGAAATGAAATAAAAAATACTTTATTCTTACCAGAAAGGAAATTCAGCATTGTAAAAGCGCAGCCTTTTTTTTTTTTTAAAACAATATAACATTATATGACATTATAATATAACAATAATCAGTCAGTCAGTCTTGTTCTTCAGGGTGATGCTTCTGGCAGGAATGAATTTCTGTATCTCTCCGTCCTACAGTGAACCTGACGCAGCCTCCCACTGAACACTCTCTGTTGATTCTTCACCATGTTGTGGAGAGGAGGAAGAATCCTCCATCATCTTCATCAGCTTGTGCAGCATTCTTTTCCTCAGCATTCTTTTCATCAGCTCCAGCGGCTCCAGGGTTCTCCCCAGCACAGAACCAGCTTTCTTGATCAGCTTGTTTAGTTTCTTCAAGTCTCTGGTCCTGGTCCTGGTTCTGGTTCTGGTTCTGGTCCTGGTTCTGGTTCGGATGCTGCTGCCCCAGCAGATGCTGCAAAGCTGATGTCACTTTCCACAACAGACTTGTAGAAGATCTGCAACATCTTGGTGCAGACGTTGAATGATCTCAGCTTCCTTAAGAAGTAGAGTCTGCTCTGACCTTTCTTGTAGATGTAGTCAGTGTTGCATTTCCAGTCGAGTCTGTTGTCCAGCTGAACTCCAGGTATTTGTAGTTCTCCACCACCTCCACCTCCTCTTCCAGGATGTAGACAGGACTATGCTGCTTATTCTTGCTCCTCCTGAAGTCAACAATCATCTCTTTAGTCTTGCTGGTATCTAAGATGAGCTGATTGTTACCATTTCACAAACTGACTGACCAGTTCCCTGTACTCGGCTTCTTGTCCATCACTGATACACCCCACAACTGCAGAGTCATCAGAGTATTTCTGCAGATGACAGGATCAGAGTTGTACTGGAAGTCTGAGGTGTACAGTGTAAAGAGGAATGGTGAGAGTACAGTTCCTTGTGGTGCTCCAGTGCTGCTGCTCACCATCTCAGACACACAACCTTTCAGTCTCACAAACTGTGGTCTGTTTGTTAGGTAGTCGTAAATCCAGGTGGTTGTGGAGGATCCACCTGGACGTTATGGAGCTTCTCACATAGCAAAGCAGCTGAATAGTATTAAAGGCACTTGAAAAATCAAAGAACATGACCCTCAAAGTGCTGCCTGACTGGTCCAGATGAGAGTGGGCTCTCTGAAGCAGGAAGATGATGGCGTCTTCAACCCCAAGCCCATTACCATATGCAAACTGTAATGGGTCCTGAAAGGTATTCACTTGCTTGTTGAGGTGAGCCAGTAAGAGTCTCTCCAGGACTTTCATGATGTGAGATGTCAGAGCAACTGGTCTGTAATCATTTGCTTCAGCTGGTTGTGTTTTTTTAGGGACTGGAACAAGACAGGATGTTTTCCACAGCACAGGAACTCTGTTCTGTCTCAGGCTGGTGTTAAAAAGGTGCTGGAGAACCGGACATAGTTGTTCTGAGCAGGTCTGGAGAACTCTGGGACTGACACCATCTGGACCTGCAGCCTTGTTCCGGTTCAGTTTCTCTAGCTGTTTCTTGACCTGGTCACAGGAGACAGTCAGGCTGGAGGTGGAGGCAAAAGAGGTCTCAGGATGTCCTGATGTGGAGGGAGAGGAGGTCTCAGGATGTCCTGATGTGGAGACAGAGGAGGTCTCAGGATGTCCTGATGTGGAGACGGAGGAGGTCTCAGGATGTCCTGATGTGGAGGGAGAGGAGGCTGTGTTCAGGTCCATGACTGAGGTGCAGGGTGACAGAGTGGAGGTGGGACAGGAAAGCTGTGGGCTCATGGAGGGTGTGTGGTGCGTTGGGTTGTTGGCAGGGGGGAACTGAACCTATTGAAGAACATGTTCAGTTCGTTAGCTCTGTCCAGACCTCCATCAGTCTGGTCCCTCTTTAACTTGAAGCCAGTGATCTTCTTCATTCCAGACCACACATCCCTAACGTTGTTCTGCTGGAGCTGCTCTCCAACTTCTTCCTGTAGTCCTCCTTCACTTCTTAGTCTGTGTTTTCAGTTGTTTTTGTGTGGTCTTCAGTAACTCCCTGTCTCCATCCCTGAAAGCTTTCTTTTTGATGTTCAGCAGCTTTTTCAGGTCACTGGTGATCCAGGGTTTGTTATTGGGGAAGCACCTCACTGTTCTTGTTGGAACAATGTTGTCCACACAGACGTTTATGTAATCTGTCACACACTCAGTCATGGTGTTGATGTCATCTCCATGAGGTTCACAGAGGACATTCCAGTCTGTGGCCTCAAAGCACCCTCTCAGAGCATCTTCAGCCTCAGTAGACCAGGTTTTAATCGTCCTCCTAATGACTGGTTGCTGCTGAACGATGGGCTTGTAGGTGGAGGTGAGAAGAACCAGATTATGATCTGATCTTCCTAAAGGAGGCAGGGCAGAGGAGCTGTATGCATTCTTAGTATTTGCATAAAATAAGTCCAACATCTTATTTTCTCTGGTGGAGCAGCTGACAAACTGCTGGAAAGTTGGTAACGTAGCAGAGAGGGAGACGTTGTTGAAGTCTCCAGAGATCGCCATGAATGAGTTTAGATGCTGTGTTTGTAGTTTAGCCACGACGGAGCTGATGACATCACAGGCTGTCTCTGGTGCGGTACCTGGTATTATATAAACCGCTACCAGAATAACACAGGCAAACTCTCTGGGTAAATAATATGGACGGAAACTCACAGCTAACAATTCAATGTCTCTTGTGCAGATCTTCTCTTTGACAGTGACGTGTACTGGATGGAACCAATGCTGATTGACCAGCACTGCAATTCCGCCTCCCTTTAGCTTCCCGCTGAGCTGTTTATGTCGGTCTGCACGGACAGTCTTGAAGCCGTGTACAGACGCATTACAGTCCGGGATGTGTTCATGCAGCCATGTCTCGGTGTAACACATGATACTGCATTCTCTGTACTCTTTCTGAGACCTTGTTAGCACTTCAAGCTGGTCCATCTTGTTAGCTAGCGATCTCCGTTACCCATCACAACAGTTGGAAGAAACGGTTTAAATCTCCACCGTTTTTCTCTCTGCCTTACCCCCTGCCCTGCATCCTCTTCTCTTTCTCCTTAACTCCACTGGGATTTGACGTGTTATATCACTGAAAATCTTGATTTGGGAGAGTTTTAACAGTTGATCCCAGTGGTAAACAATTTTTCCGTTGCTATGGATACACATCATAACAAGTAGTGAAAAAAGCCAAAAATATGTAGAAAAATCTCCTGATTTGCACAGTCTTCAAACCAGAATAAAAAAATCCTCCCAGAAAAACCTAATCTGACAAGTAATGTCAATATAAAAGACAACTATA